>JAVJIF010010046.1:0-160272 GCA_038442645.1 Agave tequilana
GTTGCGTACCACATACCAAGGAATATGCCATGAGATATGGATAGTATCCACTTGTACTTGAAGGATACAGTGATGCTATTTGATTGCAGATTCTGAGAAATCAAAATCAACTAGCAAATACATATTTACTCTAGGAGGAGCAGCGGTATCTTGAAAATCTTTCAAACAACATGTATTGCCCGTTCCACTATGGAATCAGAATTCATAGCCTTAGATAAGGCCGGAGAAGAAGCAAAATGGCTTCGATAATTTTTTGGAAGATATACCATTATGGCAAAAGCCAGTGCCTGCTATATGCATACACTGCGATAATCAAGCAGCTATATCTAGAGCACAAAATTTTATATATAATGGTAAGTCTAGACATATTCTTCATAGGCATAATACCGTTAAGCAGTTGCTCTCAAATAAAATTATCTCTATTGACTTTGTCTCGTCAAAAGATAATTTAGCGGATCCGTTTACCAAAGGTTTAAGTGGAGAGCGTATAAACTGCGCATCGAGGGGAATGGGTCTAAAAGCCCAACCTTACCGAATCAGTAATGAAAATCTTACTTAGCGACTGGAGATCCCACAGACTAAATTCAAGAAGAAAAACTAGTTATTATTGACTCAGCAAATAAGCATTTAGGAGCTTGACTCCAATCCATTTCTAAGGTGCACACAAGTGCTTTCTACAAGTGGATTAAGGATAAGTTTAACACTTTTAATGATGCCTATATCTTGTTATTAAACAAGTGGAGTAGAGTAGACTACTCTTAATAGGATGATCACCTATGTGAGTATAGAGTTGGGTTAGCTCTTTGGAAATTTCTATGGAGGCTGTTATTCCCTAAAGATACTCTCTGAAACTAAGAATGTTCAGGGCCTAAATGGACACAACCGAGAACCAAAATTGATTTGGAAAGTTACTGTGTGAAGCTTGTTGACTTGGCTTACACTAACCGCTAATAGTTCAAGACCGAGTTCACTGATTAGCCAGTAAGTCCGATAAAGCTTCGCTACAGAAGGTTCAAGACTTAGTTCACCTATCCTGATGCAGTTTCTTTTGTAAGTGCCTTTCACTATAGAGTCAGTCTCTTTGTGTATCAATTCCTCGAATCTCTATTCATTGTAGGAGATCGTTGGGAAATATGAAGAATTAAATGTGAATCTTTGAGTTGAATTACGGTGAGATCCGTTGATAGAATCAATTGGATAATGGTTGGATGTGTGTTCTCCTTCCATTAGGGATGAACGTGGTGTATTCATACATGTTCAATTCCGACTTTGAATGAATGAGATATTCAAGTCTAAAGTTTGCCTAATTCAAAAGCCAAAAGGGGACTAAAGGTAGCTAAAAGTATTTAGTCCCGCATTGCCCATGGGATGGAAGTTTGAAGTGTTTAAATAGAGAAAAATGGAAACAAAGGGTGTGCCCTTTGGGTACTTGGAGTTTTCATGCGCGATTAGGGGGAAACCAGCCACCAGGCCGGGCTCGGGCTCGGGCTCGGGTTCCCTACCCGGTCCGGTTCTTTTTGAACCAGATCTCACGGGTATGGGTTACAGCGGATCGTACCCGCTCCGCCATCCAAATCCAAACTGACTCAGTGCAACGGCTGACAGAAAACTGCCGCGAATAGTTAGGCGGTTCTGTTTGAAACGAACCGTTGCAACAGTTTAGACCAAACCATTGCAACCATTCAGTCGGGTTCGAAGGTTTACCCCTCCCGGAGTGCTATAAATAGCGCTCCTTTTCTCTCATTTCAGAACACACGCAGAAATACAACATACAGAAAAGAAAAACTAGTTCCTTCCTCTGCATTCCGAAGTGGGACTTCTACAACTCAGATTCAGAAGTGACTTCCAACAGGAAGTGAAAATTCTAACTCGGATTCTGAAGTGACTTCCAACAGATTCTGAAGATTCGTTCTGAAGAAGGCTCAGAAAATTTAACAGATTCTTTAAGAGAATTGTTGTCTAAATCTGTGACTTCTAAAAAAGAATATTCTTATATCTCCCTTCTTTCTCTACCGTGGGTGTTCCTCCAAAGTAAAGACAAATATTCTCCCCAAAATTTTTCTTGATCCTGCTGCTTTCATAATCCTGTGAAGGTACTAGTTAACTGCAGTTCGATCATACGGTGTGATTTGGTAGTGCTATCCAATACCGTGAAGGAGTGTTGTATCTTGGGAGACCAGCGTCCCGTAACCTGTTAGCAGCGTAGCGGGGACGTAATTGTCTTAAGGAGATTCGCTATAAGTGATTGAGGCTAAACCTGCACACAAATTACAGAATATTAGATTTAAGAATTAAAAATGTGCAAGTGCTCAATTCTTCCGCTATAGCAAGTGGCTAATGCAGGTCGTGATCCACAAGGAGGGCTTGCGATGGAAGAGTTTACAGTTTTATTGAAATCGTTATAAACCAAACGAGAGTTCTTCTCTATTTTTAAAGTTAAGAAAAAGAAAACGAAAGTTAAAGGTTAAAGTTAAGAAGAAAGCGAAGGATGAAGAAGGTGGAAAAATCAGAAAACGGCGAAAGAAAGCGACAAGGAAGTGAAAAGGATGATTTAGAAGAGGTATTGTGTTTGTGATTTAATTTACAGAAATAAAAGAAAAGAAATAAAAACAATTGCTTACCTTCTCTTTGTCAAAAGCTTACCTTGAGTCTGCAGCGACGATTTTACCTTGAAGTGGAGGCATTCAGCGCATAGCCCATAAGATTTGAGTGTTGGTCTTCATCCACATTACATCATCAAGACTACTTCAAGAATGAAATGATACAGAGAGAGACTCTACTCCATCGTCATGAGCTATCGATGGCACTCGCAATGGCAAGGCTCTTTCGATGCTTCTAGACTCACTTGGAAGACAGTTGTACCAAAAGAAAAGTAAAATAGAAACGAAGAAGAAGAAGAAGACTAAATAGAAGTGCATACACAAAAAGAACATCGATTCGATTTCGTTACAATCAAAGAAAAGAAAGAGAACCTTACACCATTGTCACTATAGCTCAAGCTTCATTCTTGTTCTTCGATGAAAGTCGATCTCCTCTGAATTACATAAATGAAAATTGCAATTACATGAAAAGGAAAATAAAAACCTAAACTAAGAAATGAAAAACTAGTCTAAAATCCTAACTCTGCATTGACCTCATTTTCAGTGCACAATATGGCCTTTTATAGGCAGAAAACCCAACACCAAGATTCCGGGGAGGTCGGGGGAGCAAACGCTCCCCTAACTCCCAAGATTGCCGCAAAAACGCGGCTTTTGCCGCGTTTTTGCGGCATTAGTGTGGCCAGGTGGCCACATCAAGAGGGGGGTGGCTCCTGGTTTGAAGTGGGGCTCGTATCTCTGCTGGTTTTCTTGTTGCTTCTTCAACCGCTGACTGAATCGGCTTTTGATTTTCTAACTTCGATTCCTCGATTCAAGGAGAGTTTTTCTCAACCCCTTGATATGCCAAGATATAGCCCAGATTTCTTCACTTCGAATTTGTTCTGAATTAATTCAGAATAAAGTGGGCTTTTGGGCTTGTTCTTCTTTTATTCCTTTGAGCATTTGGGCTACATTTAGCAAAGAAAAAAGACACTTATTAATATCATTTATTAGCAAACAAGTGTGGTAAAGTGACAACATAAATGCAATGTATGTGACAAATCACACCCCCACACTTATCTTTTGCTCGCCCTCGAGCAAAACATTAGACTAACTCGAATCAATTATTAGACCACTTTCGCAGGTCACTCGATTGCACTGAGCATGTGCAACAAGCCGTTAAACCTCTAGGTCACCCCTAGAGGACGAGTTTTGTCTCGTGAGGGTTTTCAGCGGATTGCACCCACAAAATCCATAAAGAAAGAGAAATAAAGAGTTAGTATTTTCGAAAAGCATTTTGAAAGAGAAAAATATTTGAAATATGATTGTAAGATCTAAGCAATCTATAAGTTATAGGAAAACTGAATTTTTCATTCCTAAACTTAGTCTCTATTCAAAAATTTGTTATCAATTAAAGTAAGGAGTCAAATTGTACTTCTCATCTAGTCTATTACTTTACCCTAAGTCATATGCACTTGTGACTGTGAAAATTTTGACTAAGGGTTCATTAACTCTAACTCTTATGCCTTACTTATTTATATATATACTTTTACTTTTTTTTTGTGGTATTATTCCTTAGTTCTATTAGGCTTTCTAATCTGCCCATGTAACGAGCCTCTAATCGATGACTCCCAACCAAACGGTCTTAGGGCACCAGGTGAGAAGACACCCCTAGGACTTAAGGACTCGAGCAGACAAGGCCACAAAACTAAGGATTTTATTATATGAATCCCTTTTAGGCGTGAATACTTATGCTTTATTAGGCACAAATACCCAGCTTAATCAGAGGATCTAATCATCTTTCGCATAAATACTAAGGCTTGCTTAGGCCAAGCACCTAGCTAATCAATAATTAGATTTATTCATCATTTTTTTTTCGAACTTATCTAATTATCTTTCGCATAAATACTAAGGCTTGCTTAGGCCAAAGCACCTAGCTAATCAATAATTAGATTTGTTTATTTTTCTTTTTTTTAAGGCATAAGAATCTTTGTTTTTGAACCCTAAGTGTGTAAGTGTATGAAGTGTGCATATTTCATCAAGGTAAAGATCAAGACTAAATTACTTTGACAAATTATCTTCCTAACTCTATAAATCAAACAAATAATCTTATTTTGACCAAGTATAAGAAGTCCTAATTTGGATTTTCCTATTCTTACAAAAATAAGTCAAAATATTGTTTCTATTTTCAAAAAGTTTTTTAAAAGTAAAGAAAAATGTTAATAATTTTTTATTTTTTATTTTTTTTAAAGAAAAGAAAAGTTATGTTAGACCCTCCCCCACACCTATCTCATGCATTGTCCTCAATGTATGAATTAATGCATATATGCATGAAAAAGACGAAAGGAAGGAACAGGTTACCTTAAGGTGGTGGTTCCGGTGGTGGTCTGATTGGTCCACGAAACGCGGCCCAATCAACTTTTCTTGGGTCTCGAAGGAACCCACCAGCACTATCTTTAATATGACCCACTAAAAAGATAAATCCATTAAGAATTTTATTAAAAATTGAACCCCATCTAATTTTCAAATTCCATAATTAATTTCGGAGTCAATTTGTCAACCACCTCGTCCCATATTGGAGTATGAAATGATAGAACAGTTGACTTGGACTCAGGAAGGACAGGAACTAATACCGACTCAGGAAGTGACTTAAGTCAAGTAAAGGTTCAAGAGTCTAAATTGGTTCAGAAATTGGGTCCAAGTCAAGAAGTTGAAACTCCAGTCCACATGTATTTTCCAACAATGGAATGTGACCTAATATGGGTGATTCCAGTTCAGGAAGGATAGGTGGAGGAATCAAAACTGACTCTAAAATATTACACAAGTTTGGTAACAAAACAGGAGTCAATATTGATTCAGAAAGTTGAACTGGATCACAGATGAGAGAATCTAGGTCACATATCTCATTGAGTTCAATATCAAAAATTGGAGAACTTGCCAATTTATCCATGGGATTTTCAAAATTGTAAAGTTGGTCAAGTTCAACACGATCCTCAAATATAGGTGATTCAATTTCTTTATGAATTGGCACAGGATCCAATGTTGACTCCGGGGAAAGATCGAAATCAGGTGAAGATACCGGAGTCATTATTGAATCAGGAAGAAGCATTGAATCACTAAGTTGGGGTTCAGGATCATAATCATTTTCAAGTTCTATTTCAGGGAAAGGAAACTAGCCAAACTATCAATATCATGTGGAGTTTGGGTAAGTTCACATGGTTGTTCTGAAATAGAATCTTGATTTCCAAAACAATATGACTCTTTGGCTCTAACAGAATGGTAAGTGACATCAGGACGGTGGGAACGTAGAGATTCGACCATCATATCTATGTCACGATTTCTAGCATTTTGAGCATGAGTCATGGCTTCTAGCATCTTTTCATAATTGATGGGTTCATTGTTTTGATGAAAAGATGAAGAGTTATCTTGAAAGTGGTATTGAAATTGTGAGTCCATCAGATTTTGGGATGTGTGTTTGGACTCACGCATACTCCATTCCAAAATTGATGGTTTCCTATTTTGGACGGGTGGAACTGAGTATGAATCTTGAAAATACTGTGGACTAGGTGGAGAAGGAGGACAAGGTGGTTGGAAATTATGCTCGGGGGAGGTGAATCCCCACTGACTCGGTGAAGAGTTGAAATCATTATGGAAATTATAGTTATTAGATGGGGGGGTATGGGTCATATTGATTCGGATAAGACCAATCCGGCACACTAGGTTGGTCAAAGTTATGATATGCCGGGTTGGTAATATCTGAAAATGAAGTCGGTGTGTAATATGGATTATTATTGTAGTTGAAAAAATTGTTATTATAGTCCATATCACACAATAGAATACAAACAAAGAAAAACAAACAAATAAACAAACAAAAAAGAGAAAAAAAAATCTAGCCTAAGTTAGGGTAGACTTAGGACCTAGACGACTCCTAACTGGTTAGACTTTCCACGGGAGGTCTAATGTAGACTTTAACCACAAGCTAATCAGCCAGGTCAGGGCAAGGTTGGTGGGAGGTTTTCCGTCAAAGACGTTCCTTAATTAAATAACCACCAACCTTCGGGCTTTCGGCCCTCAATCCCTTTCCTAGACACTGATTTTGCAGGAGTTAGATTCCAACATTTTTCCCCCTTAGGATAATCTCCTAATTGAGTCCGAGATGTCCCTAGGGCCAACGTCTACTCATTTTAAGTTAGGCTTGGGTTAGTGAGTGCTTGGAGATGGTTTTTAGGCTAAGGAAGGGTGATCAAATCCCCACCTTATCTTGATTTGGGTTTTGCCCTTAGAATTGATTCGTGCAAGTGTGCAAGATATAGAAAAGTAGCATTCAAAAGCAAAATCACCCAAGAATGTTTCCTAAACTATATGCTATGCATACATACCTTGTCTCCAGCTCTCTTCAACAGTAAAGTAAAAGAATTGAAAAGACTTGTGCCTAGAATGCAAATGTCTAATCAATTTTTAACTTTCAACGAATCTTTTACTGTTGATTATTAGCAGGTTTTTGTTATGGCATATAAAAGAAAATAGAGTTGCATGATTAGACTAAGAAGGTGTACTTATTATGTGTATAGAAATGTATTTGATGTACCCTTCTTGTCTCCGTTATAGTATAGGACTATACCGAGTCGATTCTCAGGGAGAGCTCGCGATGGAAGCTTTAACGTGTGGTAGTGAAGTGAACAAACGAGTATTCTTCTCTTGCTTATAAACTTAGTGAATCAAATGTGAAAGAAACTAAAAGAAAGGATGACTATGTTCATGGTGGAAATCGTCGGAAAAGAAATCAAGATTGGGATTGGGTATTCACAAGAAAAGAAAAGAAAACTTGTAAAAGAAGCAATCCATGACTAGCTTACCTTGCTAGCTTGCCAAGACTTACTAGACTCCTTGATAGCGAATGCGTGCCTAATGTTGTCACTCCATTGGCGTAGGATTCGTCTCGCGTGATGACCTAATTACTTTCTCACTTGCAAGATGGTGGTTTAACCATCGGAGAAGAGAAGATCATACAACTTGCAAGATGAACAAAAGCAATCACCCATGAGTTAGTGAAGTAGCAAGACTAGTGGTAACCTAGTACATGGAGAAGAAATTAGCTAAAAGCCATTAAAGAACTAAAACAAAGCTTGAAGTAAATTGCAAGAAGTAAACAAAGCAAGTAATAAAGCAAGTAAACTAGAATCAAGCTCAAGTAGAGAAGTAGAGAATGGATCAATCCTTGTATAGCTCCAAGTGTCACTTCTTGATGATACAAGCTCTCTCTCTCTTACAACTCTCTCTTGCAATGAAATCTAGGGAGAAGAAGATCATAGAGAGCTAAAAATCCTAAAGAAAACCTAGCAAAATACAAATCTATTCACTAATCTCTCTCTCTTCTCTGATCAGTTTTTGCTCGCAGGTGAAGGTCCAGTATTTATAGCATGAGAGAGAACCTTCGAGAGCCATGGTAGTTGCCACAAAATCCGGGGCTCAACGGCCCTAGGATTGCCGCGCCCAAGCCGCGGATCGCGGCAAGATCCTGGCCGTTGAGCCAGATCTTTCTGTTGAAGATCAGTTACAAGGTTGTTAGCCACGTGGTATATCTGGAATCTTTGTTTGTTGCGCGAATTTCTCTGGATCTGGGATTTGAATTTGGCTTTATCTTTAATCTTGATTAATCACTTAATTATGGTTAATTAAGTGATTATTTGGATATCTCTCCTTTAAGTGTGTACCTGCAAATATGTAGAGAAGAGGATTAAAAATCATATATTTATTTGTAATATGCATGGGAATTATGATGTAAAATATGCAATATTGGATACCAATCACACCCCCACACTTATTCTTTTGCTCGTCCCGAGCAAAAACAAAGAAAAAGAAAATCTAGACTAACAATTTATTTACACCACTTTCGCAGGTGACGCGATTGCACTGAGCATGTGCAACAAGCCGTTAAACCTCTAGGTTACCCTAGAGGAGGAGTGTTGTCTCCTGAGGGTTTTCAGCGGATTACACCCACAAAATCCATAAAGAAAGAAGACAAATGTTAGTATTTTGAAAACGCATTTTGAATAAGAGACATGTTTACGAACTATTTTTGCAAAAATATAAGTGATCCTAGGTCATAAGTCCACCTATAATTATTCTTCCTTAAACTTAGTATCCATGCAAGATCTTGCTTTTAATTAAGGTAAGAATTCAAAATTGGATTGAATATTTTATCTTTCATAAAACCTAGATAATATGCACACCGTGTAAGTGAAAATTTCCTGGGATTTCAACTCCAACCATAAAGCCATTTCTTTATTTATACATATATATATTTTTTTTCTTTTTCTTTTTCTTCCCTTAGTCTAGGCTTTCTAGTCTACCCTTGTAGCGAGCCTTTAACCGATGACTCCCAAACCAGATGGTCTTAGGGCACCAGATGAGAAAACATCCCTCGGGTTTAAGGTCTCGAGTAGAAAAGGCCACATAACTAAGAGGGATTATTTATTATGATCACCGTTAGGCGTGAGTAATTATGCTTCTTGAGGCACAATTTCCCAGCTTAATAGGTGATGTTTTATATATATTTTCTTTTTTTTTTATTTTCATGGCATTTTTGGTCTTTGTTTCCATCCCAAGAAATGTGTAAGTGTAAAGTGCATATTATCTAAGGAAAAAAATTCAAGATAAAAATATCTCACCAATTTTACTTACTTAGCCTATAATCTCAAACAAGATCTATTACTTCAACTATGTTTAAGATGTCATAATTAAGGCTTTCTTAATTTCTAAGATACATCTTACTTTTCTTAAAAATAGATCAAAACTTTGTCTCTTATTTCAAAAAGTTTTTATTTATTTATTTTTTTATTTTTTATTTTTTATAAAAGAAGTGTAAAAGAAAGAAAGTCTAAAAACTCTATGTTAGTAAACCCTCCCCCACACTTATTTCATGCATTGTCCTCAATGCATCATGAAATATGTATGCATGAAACAAAAATGAAGAGGGAAGGAAAAAATTACCTTAAGGTGGTGGTTCCGGTGGTGGTCTGATTGGTCCACGAAACATGGCCCAATCATCTTTTCTTTGGGTTTTCAGGAACCCACCAAAAATTTCATGAATATGACCCACAAGAATGATGTATGCATGGAAGATTTTTATTATATACATGACCCCATCTAATTTCCATTTTTCTAAAATAATTTCAGAGTCAAGTTTATCAAGATCCTTGTCCCAGAATGGATTATGAAATGATAGAATGGTCGACTTGGACTCGGAATGAACAGGAACTAACACCGACTCAGGGAAGTGAATTAAGTCAAGTGATGGTGCAGGAGTCGAAGTGAGTTCAAAAATTGGGTCCAAGTCAAGAAATGAAAACTCAAGTCCACAATCATTGTCCAACAATGGGATGTGACCTAATATGGGTGATATCTCTTTACTTCCAATATTAAGGAATTCAAGCTCATCGCCATACAATTCTTCAAAACTTAAGTCAAAATCTTCTGATAGAATTGTACAATCAGTTTCAGAAGTAAAGAGATAGTGAGAATCTAGGTCACATTCCATATGTAGTTCAATACATGAGGAACTTGCCAATTTATCAATAGTATCTTCAGAAGTGTAGAATTGGTCAAGTTTAATATGATCCTCAAAGATGGGTGATTCAACTTCATTATAAATTGGGACAGGATCCAATGTCGACTCTGGAAAAAGATTGAAGTCAGGTAAAGTTACCGGAATCATTATTGGATCAGAAAAAAGAAGTGAATCACTAAGTTGGGGTTCAAGATCACATTCCTCATGTAATTCAATTCCACAAAAATGTGAACTTGCCAATTTATCAATGGGACTTTCAGAAGTATGGAATTGGCCAAGTTCAATGTGATCATCATAAAATATTGGTGATTCAATTTCACAATGGATAGGTACTGGATTCAATTCTGACTTTGGAAATGGATTGAAATCAGGTAAGGATATGGAAGTCATGATTGAATCAGGAAGGAAAATTGAATCATCAAGTGGAAGTTCAGGATCATGTGCAAGTTCAATTTCAGGAAATGGAAAACTTGCCAAAATGTCAGAAGTTTGGACAAGTTCAGGTTTAGGAGATGAAAAACTTGCCAAAATGTCAATGGGATTTGACGTTTGGACAAGTTCAATTTTAGGAAATGAAAAACTTGCCAAAATGTCAATAGGATTTGAAGTTTGGACAAGTTCAGGTGAATGTGCTGAAATTGAATCTGGACTTCCAAGATGACAAGAGTCTTGAGTCATATCAATAGAGTGTGGTATAACTGGATTAGTCAAATGTTGATAGGATAGAGTTTCCTCTTTCCTAAGAAGGTTATCCAATTGTTCTTTCACACTATTGAAAGACTCGGCACGTGTTGTTTGATATTGTAAGAAAAACTCTTGCAAGATGTCTATACTCTTTTCTAGATGTGATAGGTCTACAGATGGCTGCTCTAGAATGGGAGTATAGGAATCTTGAAATTGGAAATTTTGTGAATAGTGTGAGTCACAAATGTGTGATGATGGAAGAGTGGACTCACACAAGAAATCTTTACTCGTTTCCTTGACAAGTGGTTGTCCATTAGAAAAAGGTGGAACTGAGTAAGACTCTTGAAAATACTGTGGAATTGGAGAGACAAATGGTTTTTGAAGTTGTTGCTTGACTCTCTGTAAATTGGCTTCTATACTCCTTTGTAACTCAGATTTTTCTTCAAATGGTGGTTCAGAAAAGGAGTATATGAAGTGGACTCGGGAAATGAATCTTGTGAATATTGTGGACTTGGTGGAAATGGTGGACAAGGAGGTTGATAATTAAACTCGGGGGACTGGAATCCCCAATGACTCGATGAAGAGTTGAAATTATTTTGGACATTATAATTGTTAGATGGGGGGTATGGGTCATATTGATTCGGATAAGGCCAACCCGGTGTATTTGGTTGGTGCATATTGTAAAACATCGGGTTGGAATTATCCGAATATGGAGATGGTGTGAAATATGAATTATTATTAGGATGGAAAGAATTGTAATTGTAAACCATATCACACAATCAAATACAAACAAACAAACAAACAAACAAAAGAAAGAAAAATTCTAACCTAAGTTAGGGTAGACGTAGGACCTAGACGACTCCTAACTGATAGACTGTCCACGGGAGGTTTAGTGTAGACTCTAACCACAAGCTAATCAGCCAGGGAAGGGTAAGGTTGGTGATAGGTTTTTCGTCCGGAGACGTTCCTTAATTAAGTAACCAGCAACCTTCGGGCTTTCGGCCCTCAACCCCTTTCCTAGACACTGATTTTGCAAGAGTTAAATTCCAACACTTTTCCCCCTTAGGATAATCTCCTAAATGAGTCCGAGATGTCCCTAGGGCCAACGTCTACTTTTTATTAAATTAGGCTTGGTTAGTGAGTGCTTGGGAAAATGATTTTCGGGCTAAGGAAAGGGTAATGACCTCCCCCACCTTATCTTATTTACGGGTATGCCCTTAAATTTGAATTGTGCAAGTGTACAAGAAATATAGCTAGGATACTCTCAAAGCATGAAAATCAAGCAAGGAGTTTGTCCTAGTCTAAATGCAATGCAAAACACGTACCTTGCCTCCAGCACTCTTCAACAGTAAAAGTAAAGAATTGAAGAGACACGTGCCTAAAATGCAAGTGTCTAAACAATTTTTAACAATTTCAACCAACTTTTTACTGTTTTTTAATTAAGCAGGTATATGGTGAAAAATACAGGATTTCAAGTATAGCAGCAGATGTATTTTGCAGATCTGAAGCCCCTGCAGAAAGCTTGTAAGTAGTTAACTCCTTATTGCCGCGTTCCCACGGCAAATGTTGTGGATCCGCGGCAATTTGGAGGGATCCTGGGCCTGCTTTCTTGAGCAGAGGCCCAGGTCCACTTATATGTTTCTGCACTGAAGATTTTCCTGTTTCTTGAACCTGTAACCTGCAACAGAGAAGAAGAATCGTTTAGTACTTCACTTTAAACCAAAAAAAATACGTTGCTCTCCCCGGCAACGGCGCCATTTTGATTAGACTAAGAAGGTGTACTTATTATGTGTATAGAAATGTATTTGATGTACCCTTCTTGTCTCCGTTATAGTATAGGACTATACCGAGTCGATTCTCAGGGAGAGCTCGCGATGGAAGCTTTAACGTGTGGTAGTGAAGTGAACAAACGAGTATTCTTCTCTTGCTTATAAACTTAGTGAATCAAATGTGAAAGAAACTAAAAGAAAGGATGACTATGTTCATGGTGGAAATCGTCGGAAAAGAAATCAAGATTGGGATTGGGTATTCACAAGAAAAGAAAGAAAACTTGTAAAAGAAGCAATCCATGACTAGCTTACCTTGCTAGCTTGCCAAGACTTACTAGACTCCTTGATAGCGAATGCGTGCCTAATGTTGTCACTCCATTGGCGTAGGATTCGTCTCGCGTGATGACCTAATTACTTTCTCACTTGCAAGATGGTGGTTTAACCATCGGAGAAGAGAAGATCATACAACTTGCAAGATGAACAAAAGCAATCACCCATGAGTTAGTGAAGTAGCAAGACTAGTGGTAACCTAGTACATGGAGAAGAAATTAGCTAAAAGCCATTAAAGAACTAAAACAAAGCTTGAAGTAAATTGCAAGAAGTAAACAAAGCAAGTAATAAAGCAAGTAAACTAGAATCAAGCTCAAGTAGAGAAGTAGAGAATGGATCAATCCTTGTATAGCTCCAAGTGTCACTTCTTGATGATACAAGCTCTCTCTCTCTTACAACTCTCTCTTGCAATGAAATCTAGGGAGAAGAAGATCATAGAGAGCTAAAAATCCTAAAGAAAACCTAGCAAAATACAAATCTATTCACTAATCTCTCTCTCTTCTCTGATCAGTTTTTGCTCGCAGGTGAAGGTCCAGTATTTATAGCATGAGAGAGAACCTTCGAGAGCCATGGTAGTTGCCACAAAATCCGGGGCTCAACGGCCCTAGGATTGCCGCGCCCAAGCCGCGGATCGCGGCAAGATCCTGGCCGTTGAGCCAGATCTTTCTGTTGAAGATCAGTTACAAGGTTGTTAGCCACGTGGTATATCTGGAATCTTCGTTTGTTGCGCGGATTTCTCTGGATCTGGGATTTGAATTTGGCTTTATCTTTAATCTTAATTAATCACTTAATTATGGTTAATTAAGTGATTATTTGGATATCTCTCCTTTAAGTGTGTACCTGCAAATATGTAGAGAAGAGGATTAAAAATCATATATTTATTTGTAATATGCATGGGAATTATGATGTAAAATATGCAATATTGGATACCAATCATTGCAGAAAGCTAGAATTTTGCAAAGCAAGCTGCCCTGCAAAAAGATGGTTAGTAGTGCATTCCTCCTTGCCGCGAAAACACGGCAAAAGCCACGAAAGCGCGGCAATTCAGAGGGTCCTTGGTCTCTATTTTTTTGGAACAAAGACCCAAGACCACTTATATGCTTCTGCAATCCTTTATTTCTACTTTGCTTGCCCTGAACCTGCAACAGAGAAGAAAATTCGTTTAGCTCTAAAAAAAATTCAGATTTCAAAAAAAAAAAAAAAATTTCAGATTTCAATAAAAAACATGTTACCCTCCCCGGCAACGGCGCCAAAATTTGATTGAGGCTAAACCTGCACACAAATTACAGAATATTAGATTTAAGAATTAAAAATGTGCAAGTGCTCAATTCTTCCGCTATAGCAAGTGGCTAATGCGGGTCGTGATCCACAAGGAGGGCTTGCGATGGAAGCGTTTACAGTTTTATTGAAATCGTTATAAACCAAACGAGAGTTCTTCTCTATTTTTAAAGTTAAGAAAAAGAAAACGAAAGTTAAAGGTTAAAGTTAAGAAGAAAGCGAAGGATGAAGAAGGTGGAAAAATCAGAAAACGGCGAAAGAAAGTGACAAGGAAGTGAAAAGGATGATTTAGAAGAGGTATTGTGTTTGTGATTTAATTTACAGAAATAAAAGAAAAGAAATAAAAACAATTGCTTACCTTCTCTTCGTCAAAAGCTTACCTTGAGTCTGCAGCGACGATTTTACCTTGAAGTGGAGGCATTCAGCGCATAGCCCATAAGATTTGAGTGTTGGTCTTCATCCACATTACATCATCAAGACTACTTCAAGAATGAAATGATACAGAGAGAGACTCTACTCCATCGTCATGAGCTATCGATGGCACTCGCAATGGCAAGGCTCTTTCGATGCTTCTAGACTCACTTGGAAGACAGTTGTACCAAAAAGAAAAGTAAAATAGAAACGAAGAAGAAGAAGAAGACTAAATAGAAGTGCATACACAAAAAGAACATCGATTCGATTTTGTTACAATCAAAGAAAAGAAAGAGAACCTTACACCATTGTCACTATAGCTCAAGCTTCATTCTTGTTCTTCGATGAAAGTCGATCTCCTCTGAATTACATAAATGAAAATTGCAATTACATGAAAAGGAAAAACAAAACCTAAACTAAGAAATGAAAAACTAGTCTAAAATCCTAACTCTGCATTGGCCTCATTTTCAGTGCACAATATGGCCTTTTATAGGCAGAAAACCCAACCACCAAGATCCCGGGGAGGTCGGGGGAGCAAACGCTCCCCTAACTCCCCAGGATTGCCGCAAAAACGCGGCTTTTGCCGCATTTTTGCGGCATTAGTGTGGCCAGGTGGCCACATCAAGAGGGGGGGTGGCTCCTGGTTTGAAGTGGGGCTCGTATCTCCTGCTGGTTTTCTTGTTGCTTCTTCAACCGCTGACTGAATCGGCTTTTGATTTTCTAACTTCGATTCCTCGATTCAAGGAGAGTTTTTCTCAACCCCTTGATATGCCAAGATATAGCCCAGATTTCTTCACTTCGAATTTATTCTGAATTAATTCAGAATAAAGTGGGCTTTTGGGCTTGTTCTTCTTTTATTCCTTTGAGCATTTGGGCCTACATTTAGCAAAGAAAAAAGACACTTATTAATATCATTTATTAGCAAACAAGTGTGGTAAAGTGACAACATAAATGCAATGTATGTGACAAATCAATAAGCGTACCTCACTCTAAGTACTGTATAAGTGAATTAATTTTCTTTATACAAGGGTTATACTGATATTCAATATATTGAGACTGACTTTGTAATATCCCTATTTTTTAGGTACTGTATTTAAATAAAATATACTGGTATTTTAATATGTACATGTATTTATTAATCATTAATTATCATGTGACTTATTATTACTCATTGTTATTAATATCTATATTATTATTAATTATTTACTTGAAATTGTGTTAAGGTGTCGTCATTATTATTACTACCACTATCATTATTTATATTTTTGCATATGTGTTATTATCAATCAATTTTCCTTCTCCTTTCATTTCTTTCCCTTGTATTTTTCCCTACTTCTAATCCTATACCGGACCCATTACCCATTAAGCATTACCCAAACTCAAACCCATTATCCAAACCCATGCCCATAATCCCCATTACCCGAAACCCAATAGCCCTATATTTCTCTCCCTATTTAATCATATCTCTTAACCTAATTCCAAAACCTAATCCCTTTTCTAATCTTCTTCTCACAGCTGCCTCCTCCTATTGATTTTCTCCTCCATGCAAGCCCTGTGCGCGAAAAGCCAGGCAGCATCTCTCTCATCTCTTTTTAATTTCATTTTTCCCGTCTAATTTTAGTGAAGAAAAAAATGGTTGTCATCGAGCAAGAATTAGATCCCAAGAGATCCAATCAAACGAAGAACACGCAACAACGAAATCGAGATCAAAAGAAAAAGAAGAAGGATCAGCCACAGCTGGCGGCAGCGAGGACGAATCGTTTGAGGATGCACTCACAGAGGATCAGTTGAATGAGAGAACTTTGAATCAAGCGAACGATGCGAAATTAGAAGGGAACAAATTATTTGGGGCTGGGCAATATGAAGATGCCTTGTTGAAGTACGAGCAAGCTCTGCAGATTGCTTCTGAGGTGCCCTCGTCGGAGGAAGTACGTGCCATGTGCCATGGGAATCGCGGCGCTTGCTTCTTGAAATTGGGAAAACATGAGGATAGCATTAAAGAATGCACTAAAGCGTTGGAGCTAAGAGCTACATATACAACAGCTCTAGTAAGAAGAACAGAGGCATATGAAAAACTTGATCACCTTGAGGCTATTGCTGACATGAAAAAGGTTGTTGAGCTGGATCCTTCAAATGATCAAGCAAGACGAGCCATACGATGGTTAGAACCATTGGCAGCAGAAAAATGTGAAAAGATGAAGGAAGAGATGATTGTGTTTCGGACCAGTTTAGGAGATCCAGACCCGATCCGGATTCGTGCCCGTTGTGAACCCGATACCATGGCGATTCGAAGACCGACCCATGGGATGATCCGTATACCAGTACCGGTTCGTGCAGTGAAGACCAGACGACGATTCGGTTTCAAAACCGGGTCATTTCATGTGAGTGTTTGTTCTTATATCATTTTCTTCTTTACCGTTATTGTGTTTTATTCATATTATTTCATGTATCTTTATTTTATATTTTACCAGTTTGACTTGCTGTATCACTTCACGAGACATTATTAATTGTTCACCTTATTTGTGTAATTGATATAAGCTTATATCAGTATCATTTCATGTGTTGGTAGATTGCCGTTGTTGGCTTAGGCCTAGTATTGATATACCGTAGACCGGACTTGACCTTGTAACTGATATAGCTGGGATAAATCTTAGAATGAATATACATGTTGATTTTGAGGTTGATGGATCATTGATAGAGGTTAGAGAACTATACTATATGAAGTGACTTTTAGTCATACTGTTTGGTGGCATATCTTGATGATAACGAGTGTAATATCTATCATTTCGTGTATTTTAGGAAATTGTTATAAAGCCTTGATTATACACAAGCAGGTATATTAGTCGACTTGCCCTGCTTTTAGTCGACTAATAATTCTTCTAGTCGACTTACCTTAGTCCTTTAGTTGACTCGGTGACTATACAGAAAAGTTATCGAGGCTATGTTTGTTGACTGTAACCTATATTAGTCGACTTGCCCTTTCCTATAGTCGACTTACACCTTTTATAGACTTATCCCTCTTGCTAGTCGACTAAACCAGTCAAACCTCCTATATTAGTCGACTTGCCCCTCCTATTAGTCGACTTGCACTTGTTATAGTCGACTTATCCCTTTTTGATAGTCGACTAACTCAGTCCAAAATCCTCTATACTAGTCGACTTGCTCCTACCCTAGTCGACTAACTCTAGTTTTGACTACTGTTCTTAGATTTCTTATGGATTGAGAAATTTACCCTTTAGTTATGATCTTGGATATAGTTGGATGAATCTGATCGTGAGGAATAAGCATTGATTTGGTTGACCTGACCTAATAGATCTTAGATATATATCTGATATGTTGCCGACTTTTGGGAACTTATGTTTGACCTTGATAGAAGTAAGAGTGTGTGATGATCTTGATCGGATTGGAGTGTGGAGATCTGATTAGATGTATCAGAATAATTGTTATTTCAGTTATTGAGATTTGAATATATTGATGACTGGAGGATCAGAGTTGATTGATAGGGTGAGAGAACTGATCACTGACTATTGATATATTGAGACAGTGGTTTATTGTACCAGATTAGTGATACGGATTGATACTTGATGTTCACGATGATTGTATAGAGACTGTTGGTTGATAGCTTAGTTACTATTGTATTTTAGTGCAGATGGATATGAGATATTGACCGGTTCTAGATTAGACTGTCCATTGAGTAGTATCTGGATTCGTTATTATATGGATTCATGTTATTGAAAATTACTGGGAAAATATTGTCAGACCGTAACTTATACATTGTTTTATTGTTCTACCGTTTAAACGGTAATATTGTTCAGATTGTTATTGATACATCATTGATATTGTTACTGTCACCGTATCGTCCCAGTAATCGAAATAACATGGATATTGATTGTTATAAATAATAATGAAAATTGACAACTTACACTGGGATTGGGAAAATTGATGGAGGAGACAGCGTCTGTATTTTGGGTGGACCTAGGATATAGGTTGTGCAGCCGAGATACGGTTCCACTGCAGGGTTCCGGGGGATGACTCACATCCCGTATTGTTCATATTGTCATTGTTATTGACACATTATTATTGTTATTGTTATTGACTACCTAGCGGTAGGATCTGGTTCAGTGCCAGGTGATTGGGCCGTGATTCCGGGTATGTACGGAACCCACCTAAAACATGGATAATGTCTCTTCTATTAATTTTAATAACTTAGGATGTTGATTGACACGTGTGATAGGCGTAGTATGGGATGCGTCTAAGGTATGTGGCAATTGGTGTTCACTGACATAATAAATGATAATAAATTGTTTATAGTATATTGTGACTGACTGTAATCACCTGATTGTGCATATATGCATACTATGATAGATATGTGATTGTACACATGACCGGATTGTACTCTAGACTAGTGACACATGTTAGGTTACACATTTTGACATTGGTTGTTTGTTTATAGTTGTGTTAGTTGCCTTTTTCTACATACATGTTATTCAGTTATCCTTCAGTTATCTGTTTATCATGTTATAGTTATCTTCTATCTGCAGTTTATCTTGTTATTATTCTGTACACATTATTTATATGCACGAGCAGTCCTCCTTGTACACACACTCACTAGGTCGCTTTCTGACGACCATGGATTTGCACGTCCAGATATTGGACGCTTTGTTTCTATTGTCAGGTATTCGATGAGACCATACATATTGCGAGGAGCTTGAGTCTCTCTCACTCTGATTCGGGTATTCTCATCTCTCTTATCTTCCTATTATTTTTCTTATTCTCGATATATCAGTTTTAGTTATTATTCCAGTTCTTGATTCATATGATATCATGCGCGAATGCTTATATGTGACATTGCAGTGATCGTTGATTTATCATAGTTTAGATTTGTAGCTTGTTCAGGTGACTCTTAGGCTTAGCGTGTATACGTGGGGTATTTTCCTCACGTATATACATCGTCGACTCTCGTCGCGACTCCGCTTCAGCATATTTTGAGAAGCGGGGCGTGAAAGACTTATACCAGTCTAATTGGTGTTTAACCAAGGAAGGTAATTGAAAGGTAGTTCTGTAATTAAGGAACGTTCTATTGAACAGAAAACCTCCCACCTGATATTCACCGACCTGGTCAATTAGATCGCTGATATTGATTAGTTGTCAGATTGATCCTAGAAACTAACAAAACTTACCGTGCAAATTGACAAGTGCAACAATCGTTTAAAAAGTACAAAGTAGTGAGTAGAGTATCATCCCACGAGAATTGATGTCTATTGAGTACCAAACTAATTTGCTCAAGTTTTATTTGAAGAAACAATTAAGATGAAATATAGAGGTAAACTAAGAAAAGAAACTAAAATAAAAGAGTTAACTTTGGATGAGATAAATGCTAGGGCAATTAATTTCAATAAATATAATCAGATCTAAAATTGTGCCTGTGCTAGTATAGTCCTACTACTTGTGTTAACAAATAAAAAACTCTATTTTAGTTAATAATCTCTGTCGAGCGTTATTAAATTTAACTTTAAACTAAAACCCATAATTTATTGATCTAGTGAATTTACTAGCCAAAGTTGTATTAAGATCTGTGATTTGTCTCTTAAGATTGCACAACTTATACTTCTTCTATCAGTCTCAGCCTGTAAGATGTGGTTTCTATTCCTATGATGCTACACTACATTATCTCCTTTTGGTCTCAAACCTTGTCATCCATAATTGTTGGCCACCGGTTACAAACAATAAACTCAGGAATAAAAAGTTAACATGTAAAGATATAACTTGAAGAAAGGATATAGTAAACTAGCACAAATCAATAAGATTATATCGTCATAATATTTAACCTACACCAACGCCCTAGCTATAGAGAATTATTTCATATTAGAAGTGATGTAAAACATGGTAAATAATATGAACTTAACCATCAAATTAGATAGAAGATAAGGTTATAAAATATCAATATTTTGGTGAACTAGATGATGCCTCCTTGCCGATCGATCTTCTTCACGTTGAAACACAAGAATTCTCCAAAAAGTCAACATTTTATTTAAGAACTAAAACTTAAAAACCTAATACAAAATTTGTTTTTATGATTTGACACAATTGCAAAAGATTGTTGCTATATTTATAAACCCTGGAGACTTATTCTAGTAAGGTATCCAATGAGAACTCCAAATCCAACTTCAATTTGGTGTCAAAATTTAATTCTAATTTTTATTGCAATTAACTCACAGTAATTACTAAAAATGAGGAGTCAAACAATTAAACTGGAAAAGTTGCTAATATAAGAGTTGTATCCCTTTCAATTATCTTTCTGTAGCATCTTGAATCATCTGTTTTGACTTCTATAGCGAAAGTTAAAAAATACTAAATTATATGCAGTCTGAATCTGATTCTGTGCTGGCCTTTGTTGATCAGTCAACAGTGAATCCGCCAAAGTTAACAGAGAATTTGCCTTTTGATTTTGACTTTTGACCATCAAACTTTGGAATCTTTTTCTATATGATGTGTGGTCTCTATTGACTCTCTGATTTTCTCATTGGGTCTCTGTATCAATGAATTTCTTGCAACTTCATCACTTTTCAGGTATTTTCTCCAAAATTACTTTAGACTTTGTATCTGTAAAAAATTATAATCAATACTACCCATGCAGAATCAGATGTGGCAAAAATAGGTATAAAAGAATATAAAATATACATGAAAATCATAATTATCAGTATTATTGACACATTACTCAATATACCTAGTAAGACTAAGGATATAGTCAAAGGTAAAAATGATTTGGTTGAAATAGGTATGTAAGCAATTAGCACAAAGCAGAAGGGACAAATACATATTTACCGCTAGCATGTCATTCTTTATCTAGAACAGAGAAGATAGACTTATGTCAGTGTCTTTCTGAGATTAAGATGCTAAATGGTTACTCATCAAATATTTAAAGACTCATTTCAATGAAAGATCTAAAGCTAGTTGGTTTGAAATCTCATGATTGTCATGAATTGATGCAACAGTTGCTACCTATAGTTATACATTCTGTATTATCACAACATGTCTGTCATGCCATTATTCGACTTTATTTTTTCTTCATTGCAATATGTAGTAAGGTACTTGATCCAACAAAACTGAAAGAGTTGCAGAAGGATGTTGTGGTTACACTGTGTCAGTTTGAAATATATTTTTCATCTTTATTTTTTAATATCATGGTGCATCTAACAGTTCTTTTGATCAGAGAGATTAAACTATGTGGCCTGATCTTCTTATAGTGAAATATCCATTTGAGCGATATAAAAAATTATTAAAAGGGTATGTGAGGAACCGAAATCGAACCAAAGGCTTCATCCTTGAATATTGTATATTAAGGGGCAATTGGATTTTGCAATGAATACTTATCAAATGTTGAAGCCATTGGACTTCCTAAAAGGGTTTCTACTATGGTAATAGATGACTTTGGTAAAATTGGACAAATTGTCCTTACTGTTTGTAAAGACTTATTGTGTCAAGTACATAAATATGTCTTGAATAATACTTATGAAGTACAATCATATATAAATGATCATCTGAATTATGTAAGGTATATTAATCTGTCTAAATCAAAGAGGGAGAAGATGGTAATAGATGAACACAATAAATCATTCATTAAGTGGTTTCAAAATTGAGTTGTTGATTAATTGACAACTAAATCAAATTCTATTTCTGAAAATTTTAGATAGCTAACACATGGGCCTCGTATGGACGTCTTGTCTTACCAGGAAAATCTTTCAAACAGTTATTATTTTTATGCCAAAGCACATGATGACAGTTGTACTGTACAAAATAGTGGGGTGACCTTAATGGCTCAATCAATGCATATTTCCAACAACAAACCAGTATTTACAAATATATCATACTATGAGGTATCAGGACATATGGGAGTTAGATTACACCATGTTTTGTATTCCTGTGTTCCGGTGTAAGCGAGTGGTGAATAATAATGGCATCAAGGTCGATGTGTTAGGATTCATTCTAATGGATCTTAACAAAGGAGGGCCCCAAAGAGGACATATTCATATTAAAGGCAAAAAAGTATTTTGTATCACAGATTATGTTGATAAAAAGTGATCTATTATTCTCTCGATGAAGCCAAAAATTACACCTATTTGTGATGACATGAACAAAACTAGGGATAATATTAATGATATTCTCTCTTTGTCTCTCAGATTAATAAAAGAGAATAACAGTGATGGTGATGACTGAAATGATATTATCGAGGACAATGAGTTGTACATATGAGAAGATCATTTTGAAAGAATATTAGTAGAAAAAAGTCGTTAAAACAGAATACATAAAGGTATATGTCTATTTACTTTTTCATACGAGGTATTTATCTGTTCATAATTTGCATATTTTGTTTATTTACATATGAAAATTACTGCTTTTTTGCTTTCATATATTATTGATTAAATACTAATTTTTGTGTTTATATAACTTAACAGGCATATGGATCCAAAGGTTAGCAGCAAAAAGGACAATGAAAGTGAAAATACCGCAAAGACGAGGACTCGAGGCAATATTAGATGGGTGATCTCATCTTAGTAGGAATTGGAAAAGGAAAATTTATGAGGAGTTCAATGAGAATAATCAAGCGACTAGAAAATTTGAGAAAAAAATGATGAGTTATCTTGAATGTGTGGCTCGTCATTATATCCCTATTGATATCCTCGATTGGCGTGAGATTTCTGAGGAGATGAAGAACAAGATTTGGGATGATATTTTTGAAAGTAAATTTAGAATAATTTAATTATCTATATAAACTATATCAATTGTTCATTAAGTGCATTAATGTTTTTCGTGATATATTGCAGACTATATTCGAATTGGATGAGGAGAACCAACATTGTTTACTAATTTCTGCGGGAAAAATGTGGAGGCAGTTTAAAAATAAGTTGACAAGAGAGTTCATCAATAAAGGTAAAACAGAAACCCCCTTTGGATTATGATTTCATTGATGATGAAGTTTAGAATTGGTTTGTATTTCAATGTACTACTACAGATTTTCAGGTTAAACTACAAAATTGTTAAATAATTGGATTAAATATTTGAAATTTTAAGGATTTCTTAATAATTAATTTTTAATAGTTTTAAGTAAGAAGAATAC
Source organism: Agave tequilana (assembly GCA_038442645.1). Taxonomy (NCBI): domain Eukaryota; kingdom Viridiplantae; phylum Streptophyta; class Magnoliopsida; order Asparagales; family Asparagaceae; genus Agave; species Agave tequilana. The sequence continues at coordinate 23,737 of JAVJIF010010046.1, forward strand.
AAATATTCAGGAAGTGAATATCTATCCCTACACAATCTCTCATAAGGAGCCTAGATTGAACAAGAACTGGTAAGAATTTGTTTAGTGTTGACTTTTAATGTTTATATTTTTTTGGATTATTACTTATATCTTGTCTATATGTTTTGTACAACAGATATCCGAGAGATCAAATGAGAATGATTCATCTGAATTTTCAGTTCTTCGGCATGAGCTGTGGGTTAAAGTTAGGATTAGAAAAGATGATTCATACATAAATGATGACAATTAAGTTATTGCAAATGAAATTTTAAGTGTTTTTATCATAACTTTTTTCTTTTTTAAAACTTGTACAAGTGTTGATTATCATTTTTTTTCTAGGACCATCTTTTTCAGTTGGCATTCTGGGGAGACATTCATCTATCTGAGATGAATGATATTCTATTCATGACATTAGGTAAACCCGAGCACCCCATTAGTGTTAGAGACGCCGTACAAGAGGCTACCTTGTCTAGCTACTTTCATATATCTCCCTGACACCACTAAGATATCACAAACAATGAAGTTGCTAGCTTGGTGAAAGCCAGACTTTAAGAAGGAAGATTCATGAAGATGAATGGTAGAGGCGAGAAGATGATTTTAGATCTTCCTTCATGTTTGAAATGGAAAAAAAAAAAACAAGGCGGCAGTTCCAAAGGTATACCAATCCGCCAAGCTATTCGCTGTCCCATCATACACCACATAGCGTCAGATGAAGTTGTTCAATTTTAAAAGATTTATCCGCAATTCAAAAAGCAATCTTATCTAATATTTGTGTGCACACATTTATGTAAATACACATATACACCTTGTAGGATCACCTAGAAAGAGTGAATAGATGATGTTCTTAAAACAATAGATAAAAACTAAAAAAGAGAAATTTAGCCGTTTGAAAAAAGACAAAATAGTTAAAAATTAAAAATCTGGTCATTACCTAATCTGGGTACACTAGCGGTCGATCGGGCAGTCGACTAGCCACAACTATTTTAAAAATAGTCGTGCCAATGGTCGACCAGTCAGAAGGCTAGAAAACTGGCTCTCAGACTGTCGGTCGACCACGCGATCGACTGACTACTGCCCCAAGGCAATGTGCACACCTTGTGCACGTCCAGTTGACCAGGCGGTCGACCGGCCAAGCCCTAAAAAATTATTTTTTCTCATTTTAAAAATCTTTTTAAATCCCTAATAAATTTTATAAAATCTATAAAAATAAGTTCTTATAAATATATATGAGCACAAATATGCGTGATAAAAAATCAATACATATTACAAATATGTGATCTTGCTTTTGAAATGTTAAATACAATATTGAAAACATAAATTATATTTAAAAATTATTTTTATAAAACTAAACTTTAAATTGAAAAATAAGTTTTTCCAAAACTCATAAATACAAAAACAAGTTTCTCAAATCATTGGAAGCACTATTGTGTATGGATAAAATTGTTAGCCCAAAGGCCCATCACTCTATTTTTGATGATGATTAACTCATGTAGTTATAGTACTAATGATCTTGTGTTTATATAGTTTCAGATATTTGATCAAGATCTTAGTAGGTGTTTAGCTTCAACAAAAGATTCGAAGTCAAGTTTTGAAGCTAGCATGTGTTGATTCAAGAGCTCGCGCATTAAGATCGCATCAAGTACTCAAGAGGAGTCTAGCTTATGGATCAAGGTTTGGACCAGTAAAGAAGGAGAAGAAGATTTTCAAGAGAAGATTTTCAAGAAGACTTGTGTCATGTTTGTAAGTGCTAAGATTTATTTTTTAGATAAGATGTAATTATTTTCCATTGATTTGGCAAATAGAAAAACTTACAAAAAAAGTGTCGAGGAGCTAAATTACAAGTAATTCTCTGCAGTAAGAAGATTACTGGTAGATCTCCTCTGAGATTTCTGGGGAAGTGTGCCGGTAGGAATCTGATCAGCGCGCGATCACTTTATCCCTTTGACGATGCGATCGATCAGACAATCGACTGCCGCCTGATGGGATTCCTTTCTCGCCTGGTTCGGAAATCGGAGAATAGAAGGTCGGTAGAGCCCTCTTGTTACTTCTCTAACTGCCTCTGCTTGGGGAATTCCTTCTCGCCTGGTTTCAAAAATTCCTTGAGAGGAGGAAAATCTTAGGGTATTAACACCCTGAATTTATCCTTGCAGGATTAGAGAAGTAATTCTCTGAATTCTTAGAAGTGAGAGAGTAGATTTTCGATCTCCTCTCTATCCTTAGCCGTTTCTCCACTCTTTTTTTCCCAGTCACCTTTCTGTATGCCTCTGGTAGGCTATTTATAAGGAGGAATAGGGGTATAATTGACCTAAAAATCTGGAAATAGATTGAGTCAATGTGTTTTACATCTGGAAAGTAGCCTTACCCGAGGCTAGAGACAGCTTTCGCGAAGCTAGGAATAGCAAGTAGTGCTGATCTCTTGATCTGCTCTGCTAAATGAGGGATATTCCCTTGATTCTTTCAAATAACTGAAAAATCTCCCCTGATCTTCTCACCTGATTGGGAGAGTCAAAAGATTATGGCAAGCAACTACCAAATTTGCTCTCAATTAGATTTGATCTCAAGTAGATTTGATCTTATCTAGGGATTTGATCGGTCAAAGGCGACCATAAAAGACCCACAGCGGAGTCGTGGCGTTGAGCTCATGGTGGAGCTGGGAGAAGCGTCTGGCGAAGTTAAAAGAAAGCTCTTCAGCGGAGATAGGTAAGACTTGTGGCGAAGCTACCAGTCAGCCTTTCGCGCAGCTGCATGGGGCTTGGAGCGAAGTTAACTTTCTACGGAGTTAACTGAGCATCTCCGGGGTGAAGCAGTAAGTTAGTTCACAGCGAGGCTGTGAAGGAGCTTCCTGCGATGCTAAGCAACTTTAGTTTCTTACGCGAGACTTATCTCATGGGCTCGTGCGAGAAAAAGTGTTGAGCTAACTTAGTGTCCCTGGACCTGCTTGGGCCTTCTCACGTGCTTTTAAGGATGACCCCGGCTTACTATCTGCTTCACTGGATCAGTAGAGTCCAAGTTGCTGATTCGTCCTTTTGAGATAGATGAAGAACTGGCCGTCGGCTTATCTGCCACTTGTCTTTTATAGATATCAACAGTTAGACATTGTTCAGGCCAGATAGGAATCTTGTCTTTTTAGAGTGTCAACAAGACCTCCTTCAAAGTTTTCGTAAGTCTGCAATGGGATGGTTCAGACTCCGAAATATTTTGAACTGCTTCGATTAATGGTATGTGAAATGCGAACGTCGCCATAGTGGTTGAGTTCAGCTTTGCTTTCAACCCTGCTTTCGGATTGGAATAAGTTCACCGAGGAATCGTGTAGATTCGCGATTCTGGGTAGCTTCGCGTTTGGATAGCTTTGCGTCTGGATAGCTTCGCGTTCGAGCCTCCCGGAGCGGCTTCGTTTTAAATCAGGATTGGAACAACATTCCTTTCCCAAGGCTAACCGCCTTTTTGCGAGTTACGGGAGGGATTGCTCTCTTTTCCGAGGTTAGAATAACTTCTCTTGTATTTAACGAGGGAGATTACTCCTTTTCTCGAGGCTAAGCATTTTAATGCTTTAACTTCGCCTGGGCTCCTAAGCTTGAAGCGTCAGCGACGTGGTCAGGCCATGAGGCCTATAAATAGGACACTTGCAATCCTTTTTAGAGAAACATACTTTTCTCTTTCTGAAAAGTCTGTTCATGACATCTCCTCGTTGCCCAGGAAAGGCGACTGAAATAGTGGGGGCGCCCACTCTGGTCACTAACGGGCCAAGAGCAGGTGAGTCTCGGTCATCCAGAGACTTTACCAATGGACTAATGACTTTTAGGGAGTTTATCTCCCTTAGCTTTACCAGCCATCTTAGGGATTAAATTCCCTTGATCTTTGCATTTTGCTGACTTTCAGAAAAAGGTTTCAGTCCCATTTTTCAGCTTCTTGGCGAAGCTAGCATTCTCGCTCTTTTCATACAGGGTCGCTGTCTTGATCTGTCAAGTCTGCTCGTTAAATTTGCCAAGCAGGCAAAGCTTAGGACTTGGCCTCTTCAAGGTTGAGCCGGTCTTGCCATATAGGTGGGGTCAAGACTGCGTCCCTCTGGGCCAGTCTGGCCTAGTCATGTAGGCGAGGTTAGGACTTGGTTCTTTTTAGGCTTCTCCAGCCTAACTGCCTTGGGCGGGGCTAAGACTTGGCTTATGCTGAGCTAGTCTGTCATTACTGTTCAAGCGAGACTATCCTCTACTTAACTGAAATCCATCTTTAAAGTACAACTGGATCAGATATGAATTGCTTCGCCCAAAGAATTTTGATTTAGCATTTCAACTTTGCAGTTTTCTTTTGATTTAACGCTAACTTGTTTTCAGTTTGCATTGCAGTGAATTGTGCCCGCTAGTCTTTTGTCTTGATGAAAGAGACCAAAATTTTTCTCCCTGATCTTAAAGTTGAAACTTTGATCATAAGCAGGAGGAACATACTGAAGCAGCTGATGCGCATTCCAAGAAGAGGCTGGCAGTCGCTTATACGAGATGATCCACTTCGGGAAGGGGCTGGTAGTCGCTTATCTGAGATGATCCACTTTGGGAAAGCAGGCGTCACCTGTAAGGTCTCGGATCCTTCCTTTGCCAATTTTCATCAAAGGAAGATCCAGCTTTCTGGTGGCAACCAGTTCTTTGTCAATTTTAATCAAAGAAGATCCAGCTCCCAATCTCTTGCCAATTTTGATTACGGAAGATCCAGCTTCCTTTGCCAATTTTCATCAAAGAAGATCCAGCTTCTTGATGGCAAAATCTGCCATTAAGCGAAGGATTACGACTTTGTGTAGGAGGAAGACCTTCCATGTCAGTTATGATGGTTCATCATCCTGAAAGTAGATAGGATAATTTGTCCACCTTTGGAGCGATGATTCGGTTGTATGAAAGATAATCTTGATGTAGTAGTATCAATGTATCTTCCCTTTTGAATCAATAAAAATTTATTTCTCGCTTGTCTACTTTGTTTCCCTCCTCTTCCTTTTGAATTTTGAAGGCAATTGGAATGGACCGGTGGAGGAAAGAAAAGTTCTTAGCGGAGCTAAGCTTCCTGCGAAGTTAAAGACAGAATCCCAGCTAAATCAGGAACGAGCTTCCAGCGAGCTAGCATGAATTTTCAGCGAAGTTAGAGCCGAGCTTTTAGCGGAGCTAAGGTTCATCTTTCAGTGAAGTTACTCAAACGTCGCACAAGGTCGACGCTAAACTCCAGCGAAGTTGGCCCTTAGCGGAGCCGGTAGTTTGACGTCTCGGGAAAGCGCTTAGGCGCCGTTTCAAATAATTTGAAATAACCGCCTGCGCTCCTCTCGAGGAGGCAAAATTTAGGCAATCATCAGCCTATAAAAGTCCAATTAGGCTGACAGAGAAAGAATTACTTCTCTTTGAATTTTCAGAGAACACAAATCTCTTCTTCTTCTTTCTTCTTCGTTTGATACTTTAAGAACTTTTCAGTTCTTTCATGGCCCCCAAAAGATGAGCAGGCAAAGAGGCAGCGACCTCTGCGATGGAGGGGCCTCCTCCTCCTCCGGTCATTGAATGCCCCATTGTGGGTAGGGATTTTTCCCTCTTACTTAGAGATTTTCATCTCTTTTCGAAGCTAATTTTTGGCTATTTCATGATGAATCTAGAACGATTCGTTGTGATCCAGTGATCTCAGGGAGTTCAACTCCCTTAATTTTCTTTACTGAATTTTTAGGGGATTTAATTCCCCTTAATTTCTCAACTGAAAACTTAGGAACCGAATAGTTTCTTTTCCAAGCTTCTGTGCAAAGCTAACGCTTAGGTGGTTCACATCCTGTCGAATAACAGGATGCGAAGCTAGCCTTTAAAGCGCGGCTGGAAAAGGACTTTAAAGCCCTTAAAATGATTTTAGGCAGCAGTGCCCTTCTGGCGAAGTTAGTCCTTGAGGTCTTCTTTGCATTCTGTTCGGCGATAGAATGCTAGGCGAAGCTTTCAGAGCGAAACTAACACTTGGATATCTTCTGCATTTTGCCCTCGTGCAGAATGTGGAGCCAAGCTGCAGTTGCGAAGCTGAGCTTCGGGGCGAAGCTAATGCTTGGCTCGCTTCGCTCGGGGAGCGAAGCTATGCCTTAGGACAATTATTTTTCTTGCTTTAGCTTTCTTTAGTTAATGAACTAATATAGTTTCTTCTTGTTTTTGCAGTGCACTATACTCCTGATCCTCTGCACAGTCTCTTTGGAACAGCCATGGGGCTGGACGGCAATGTTAACCTGCAGTTCCAAGGGCAGGCTTCACTATTCAGTAAGCGGAGTGCTCCCGGTCAGGATACCCTTATATACGCCAGAGATCAGCGTACCATGAGGAGCATCTTAACTACTGCTCCCCTTGAGGATTCTAGCCGAAAAATCTATCGGAAGCCTGGCTTCATGTTTGGGGATGCAGCGCCAGATACCGATCATCAGTTGCTAGCCGAAGAAGGGTAGTGGATCTTCAATCTAGATGGCGAGAAGTATTATCTCCCGTCTAGCAAGCGTCATTTTTCACTGTCTTTCTTCCAATGCATGACGAGGGCTCGGAAGATGCAGTGGCCAGTGACTCGGACTACCGACTCCGTTCACATGGGAAAATTGATAGCTTCGCCTCCTGGTTATACTAGGGCGGGTCCTCCTCGCTGTTCTTCACCCTGGGAACGTACTTCCGGACATCCCAGTGGGAGAAAATCCCGCGGTAGCTCAGACTTTTGGAAATCAGTTCTTTAAGGCTCATGGTAATTATTCAGCTACTGATTTCAAGACCCCTGGGTGGATTCACCCCCCAAGGCCTGGGTGGAGAGACCTGACCTTATATGTCTTGGCCTATTTTGAGGAGGATCTGGAGAGACTGGGGCTCTACGAGGCCGTCAGGGCGACCTGTTACGGCATCCAGATGAGCGTAGCGAACTTCTACGCCATCTTTGAGTTATACTGTCCAGCTATAGGGACTTTCTTCACCCCTGTAGGCGAATTGGGCATGGCTTTGCACGAGATGTGGGAAGTCTCTGCTCTGCCCTTGGGATCTCTCCCATGTGAAGAATATTTCCCGTGCGATGCGGAATTGGCACTTCTAGAGAAACAGGAGCCCGCCTCGTTCAAAACTTACCAGGAGTTCATGTGCCACCTCTACATTTGCTCCAGTATGCATGGGAGTCATAAGGGAGCTTCATGCAGTTCGAAGAGCTGGAGGAATTATTTGTTTCCCAATCTGGAAGATGCTCCTGAAGCAGCTCACTGCGGGGTTGCAGATGAGGACATTTTTCGAAGGATGCAGGAGCACTCCCAAGGGGACATGATTTTGGAAAAGGATGATGGTCCTTACGAGAAAGGTGATATTCTCTGGAGTTTCCATCATCAGGCTCGTCGACCGATGTCTCAGAATGTAATTTTGGCCAGGTTTTTATCGGTTTGGCTGCGTGGTGCCATCTCCCTCCAGCGACGTCATCCTTCCGACTATCTTATTGCCGGCCGTTCGTCTAGTCCACGGTCGTTCCCTTGGACTTCTCTCGGCAATGGTGTGTTGTATTCAGTGGGGCCTTAGTGCGTTGACGGAGGCTTTCTGTTGGACACTAACGATGAAGAGGGGCAAAGGTACTATCCTGCCCAGCGACGGACCAAATTGTAGGATTGGTTTGGCATACAACTATCTGATGGGATGGTTCGCCCTTCACTGCCCTTCCATTATCCAAGCTGGAGAGGAGCCTACAAAAGGTGTCCGAATGGCGCTTTTCCGTCGATTTGAGGGATGTTCATGGTTGTTGACTTATGTGGCTGCGGTTCGCAAGTTGCTGCATCGGTATGATGTTTACAGCCTTTTCCGCTGCTTTCCCTACATTCGCGATGCGGGCTACGATGAAGAATTCAAGGATGTAGGGGATGGGCAGACGTCACTGAGTCGGGGAGTCCTCGAATGGCTAGTTAGCATCCGGTCATCCCATCTGGTGTATAGGAGTGGGGATACCTGCTACTTGGAACCCTATGTTCCGAGTCAGTTTGCTCATCAGTTTGGTTATGACCAACTGTATGTAGGTAACCCGAACACCAGCCTGGCCTTTATGGGGAGCCTTATTGATGGTGCTCGTGCCTGGCAGTTCTACATCGCTGGCTGTACTGAGGCGCGGTTGCGCATGCCGCTGAGGACTCCGAATCTTCAAACAACTTTAGGGTTCTGTCAGTGGTACAGAACTTTGAACTCCACACCAACCAGGTTTTTTATTAACTCATTTGGCGTGAACTTGATCTCTCAGCGGCTAAAGCGGAAGGTCACTGAGAGAGGTGAGGGCAGGAGGGTTCGTGTGCCAGGCCTCGAGGAATTCGTCACCACTGCTGATAGTGAGGCTTCGGACGCAGAGAGCCCCCGCTTTGAAGGAGACATAGGCGCTGAGGTTTCACCTGATGCTCCTGGTGGGGTGGGCACGGCCCCCATGGAACACGTAGAGGTAGAAGAAGTGGAGGAAGAAGATCCCGACGTCCACTTCAAACGAAAGCAACAAGGCAGATCTCGCAGGAAAAGGTAGTGAAGAAGTCTCGTCGCTACACTCCCGCCTTATTGCAGAGGGTGAATCAGCCGCAGTGCTTCCTCCTCCTGCTCCATTAGTCATTAAGCTGTCAGCTCCGAGGCAGACCGTTGGTAAAGCTGTTCATGACTTGAGTAAGATCAGCTCTGTTCTTGCAACATATACTTATATATTTCATACAACTCATTGTTTATTCTATGATTCCAGAACTGAGAAGGCAAGAGACCCGAGAGCCGAGGATGTAGGAGAATAGGGAGATTACTATGATCCCCTGTTCACTTATAAGGAAGGTGACGAGGCTAGCTACTTCGTCGTCTCAGAAGACTCTGGAGGTGATGCGGCCGATGTGTGTCCTTCGGGTGCTGGGACCTCAAAAGGAAGTCCCATGGCCTCCAGCTCTTTAGGGTGGACCACAGAGGGCTCGGCGAGTGAAGATGGGCCGGCCGTCTGTGTTGACTCTGCTAATGATTTTTTCATGGAGCCTGAGGGGACTGATGCCGCCGTCGAGGAAGTTCGGAGAGAAACTGCGGCCAAGACGATTAAGGCGATATCATCTTTTGGTAATGCTTTGACTTTTTGTGAGTAATTCTCTCCTGATATTGATTATACATTGCTTAAACAGAGTCTTGCTATAGGTGTTCCACCTTTGGGTGCATCGACTTCAAGAGAGCCAACCAATCTTCCTGAGGGAATCAGAGGTGAAGCAAGTACTTCAACCGCGGCGGACGCTGCTGAGTTGGATGCCTTGTATCACGGCTTGCCCTCTTATTAACCTGAACCGGCAAGTGGTCTTAAAGAGACCGAGGGGACAGTGGTTACGGAACCAACCTCACTTCCAACTACATCGGTAAGTGAAATGCCTGTGATTTCGCCAGTGCTGCCTATCCTGCCAATTGCGAAGCTGAAGGTGATTGCTAGTCCTACTTCTCCAACACTGGTTGTTGAGCCAGCTCTCCCGGAAGTAGTCACCAGCCCTACGTCGATTGTGGCTAGTGTACTGGTCTCAATGAGGACTCCTCCGAGATGACCAACGACCCCTCATATTTCTCCAGTCAGTGCTCCTGCTATTCCCTCTACGGTTATGTCAGTGAAACCGGTGAAAGCTTTGCCTTCGGGGGCCACTCGTTCGCCGGGAGTAGTTGAAGCCGAGAATGAATTTGTGGCTGAGCTAGTCGACAGCTTTTATAAAGGCTTGAAGCGATCCATTGCTTTAGTCTTGAAGAGATCGACTACCTCGTTCTCTTCTTTGAAGGTGGTCCTTTCTCGAAGTATTGACAGCATCGAGACATCGGAGGGGATGACCAGGCCGCCACATTGCAGCTTCTAGTGGATAGGCTTGAGAGGGATGTGAACGAATGGCGCCATCTCAGTCATTAAGATTTGGAGTCCTCAGTTAATGAACAGCTCGCATATCTCGCTGCTCAAATGCATGAAGCTCATCTTGCCGCTCAAGAAGCTGCTAAGGTAATTTCTTCCGACTTGAAATCCTTGGAGACAAGAAAAGTAGAACTTAGGGATGCCATAAATGCTTCTAACAATGCTCTTCTCGACGCTGAGGATAAGATTGAAAAGGTCAAGGAAATGATCAAGAAAGCCAATCTTCTTCTGGCTAAGGCCGAATCGGTGCGTCTTAAGGAGATTGCTCGGCTGGAGCAGCTTAAGTGTAACCTCCTGCTCCCCGGTGTACGTATCACCGTATCGGTTCGTGATACGACGTATAAAATTGATTTGACCTCCGTGGTAGTTCGATTGAGATGATTTCAGTTTTAAAAATCATTTTCTAATATTTGAGATTTTTCAGGATTTTCTGAAATTTTTCTGGATTATTTTGGAAAATCTCCGTAGTCGGTGTCGACCGATACCGATAATTGGCTCTATGATTTTTATTTCATAAATGGAGAAGAATTTTGAGAATCCGCTTTCACCATGTGTCTTAGACTCGTGTTCTCTACGTTAGGGTATTTTCGGAGATTTTTCTGAATTTATGAAAAATCCGGCCAAACCGGTGTCGCCCGTATCGACGAGACACTCCGGGATTTTTAATTTGCAAACCTGATCGAATTTCTTCAAACCGTCTTCATATTACGTCTCAAGATAATATTCTTTATTTTCTGTAATTTTTGGGCACCGTTCGGAGCTGGTCGAATATTGGACCAATATTATAATATTAAAATATTTTTTTAATCTTTTTCTTTCCCCTTCTTTTCCTTTCTCTTCTCCCTTTCTCTGGAAATTTCCCTCCACCGCCATTCCCAACCGCCTCTCTCTCTCCTTTAAAGACAGATTCTCTCTCTCTTTAACAATTCTCTCTCTAAACCTCTCTTAAACTCCTCTCTCTCTCTTCTCTCTCTCTTTCCCCCCACACTCTCCCCCTCCCCTCTTCTCCTCCTCCTCCTGCTGCTGTTGCTTTTCTTCTCCTCCTCCTTTTTCTTTCTTTTCTTTTTCCTTAGTTTTCTCTCTCTCTCCATCTATTTCTCTTCCCCTCTCTCGTGTTCTCTGGGAGCCGCCGCCGGCGGGGCGAACCGCCGCCGGCGAGGCGAGGTGGTGAGGCGCGGCTGGCCGCCGCCAGCCGCCGCCCCCTTCCTTTTCTCTCCCTCCTCTCTCTTCTCTCTAACTCTCTCTCCCTGGCGCGCGGCCTGACTTGCCGCCGCGCCGCCGGCGGCCGGGGTCGCCGCCGGCAGACCTCCAGCGCCGCCGGCCAGCTCCGCTGGCCGGCCGGCCGCATAGGGGCGCGGCAGCAGCAGGCTTCTGCTGCCGCTGCCTGTTAAATTGTTTGGGTTCGGGTCTAACCCGAACCCAATAACCTTTGGGGTTGGGTTTGAAACCCGACCCGATAACCCGTAACCCATTACCCAATTAGTTTAAGTGATGGGTTTGGGTATTGGATCCAAACCCGACCCATTATCAGCCCGAACCCGCTCCAAAACCCATTAAATGTAAGTTTACAGAAAACCCCCTGCTATTATTTATTATTTGCATTTCAATATGTTTATTACATATTTAACCTCATTTTATTTCTTTTAGTATTCGGGCGATATCGGGAGCATCCGGACTCCGATTCGGACGATTCTGGATCCGTTGCGATCGTGGGAAAGAGAGCTACAGTCCTATGGCCAGTTTGTGAGTGTTTTCATTTTATAAATTATATTTATTCATGTTAGATTGAGTGATTGCTCTAGTTCATACATCGTAAATATGGATAAATCACGATATATGGTACTTAATTGATGCTTCGTGATAGAGACGTCGATAACATATACGTAAGAGATGAGTATATCTATTTCACGTGATTTAGTTACCTGTCTCACATCACTTGCCATTGTCACTTCGTTACTGCTACGTGTATCCTGTCACTATGACACAGTCACCGTTACAGACCCACCACTACACTCGACCAGTGATTGCATGTCAACCTCTGAGACACGACACAGGACACTATCCGTTCATGTTCATGACCACTGTTCCATGATACACGACACTAATATGTCAGGTGTTAGTATCATCGTCCCACAGACATGCTAGTGCATAGGATCATTAGACACCGTTATTACATGAGGTCCCTTGTGCATGCATCACTCTTACATTGATACTGCGAATCCTTACATTATTACTGCATATGCCTGAACCACTGATACACGGATATGCTATTACACAGGACACCGCTACATGGCTAGGCTATACACAGTTACTTCATGTTCTTATACCACTGCTATATAAACTCACCGGTATACATGCAGTGATTGTCTTTGTATTCCTGTTACATGGATCAGGGATTATTTCTATTACATGGATCATGGATTTATTCCTGTTACATGGCACATTGATTTATTCCTGTTGCATAGCTCATGGTTTCTATGTTTGCTACATGCACATACATGTATGCTCGTTACATGATTAGCTCCCGTTCTGATATTGGTATTCCTGTACTGGACATGAGAGCTGTTGATACGCGACATGTGGAATCCCACATCTATTGTTCCCGTTATATTGTTCCCGTTATATTGTTCCCGTTTCCCGTTATATTATTCTATGCTATCACAGAGCTCAGGTCTAGTTACCATGTTACCCGTATCATGTACTGTATTTGTTCTGGTTACATTGTATACTTGATATATCAGATCATAAATCTAACTGGGGTATGGGGAGACTTGACGGTTGATTAGATCTTATCGGGTGATGTACTGGATCCATATTGTTTTCCCACTGCAGGGGATGGTAGTGCTACCTACCAATTGCTCCATGAGCTCTTGTTACTTGATTCATGCTCCCCTCTTAGCGGAGGGCCCTGGTCTTAGCAGCCAGGGGCTTGTTTAAGGCCGTGATCCCGGGTATGCACGGGATACATCCACCCGATAAGAACTCCTCGACCATGGGTTTTCAAGTAACATAATAAAACAGTATACACAATAGTGACGTCGGGAACACTTGTTATTTGGTCACTCTCTCGTTTGGATAATGGTACCCGTAGGCCATGTCGGATGGGTTCGACTGGCGTGCGGGCTCCAGTATGAACTGCCAGTGGTATGGGACACTGGAAGAGATTGATTAAAATACCAGGTGGTACTGATTGCTACTATTGTATAAATCACATGACATACCTGGTACTTGTATGCTATCTTGTTATTGTTCTTGCTACTTTATCCGATATCATGTTACCTGTATACTTGTTACTTTACCTGGCATATGTTATCAGATATCATGTTACCTGTATACTTGTTACTTTACCTGGCATATGTTATCAGATATCATGTTACCTGTATACTTGTTACTTTACCTGGCATATGTTATACTGTCTGTGATGGCATATGACGCATGTTCTGCATTGCATGGCATACGACGCATGTTCTGCATTGCATATATTATGCTTTCTGTATAGCAGACATCACTTCTGTATATACACCACACCGTATAGTGATTACACTGTATAGGCCCATCTGCCTATACACGTCTATCACGTCACTACTAGACGACTATAGACATGACCCGATGATAACCGGTTTAATGACGATATTAAAAGATGACAAATGTATAAATATATTTCTACTGTTTACATGTTTATCTATTTCTACTGCTTATGACATTCTTCATATATATCCTTATTATATGATATCACCAGTACAATATGATGTATTACCTATTATTATCATGCTTGTATTACTATTGTATATATTACTGCCTCCTTCATTTTACCACTCACTAGGTCGCTTTCTGACGACCCTGGGTTTGCATGCCCAGGTTGGAGATCCGAGTTACCGTAGCTTCAGAGAGTGCCTTGGAGTCACCTGGGAGATTCCTCATCAGGACTATTCATAGGTATCTTAGTGATTTATTTCTGTTATCTTATTTGTCCCTCTTTTTCCTATCTGTTATGATCGCTAACCTCTTCTGCAGGTATTCTTGTACTTATTTCATGCTGGAACTCATGTGTATATGTAAGTTATATCCTGTACTGAGGCTTAACGTACTCGTGAGTGTGTTTTCACCTCGCGTATGTACGTCGCCATAACGTCCCCGTACCTGCGGGATCGGGGCGTTACATTAAGGCTCGGAATGACGAAGTCCTGCAACAAGAGCTAGCACAGAGGTCAACTTTGGTTGAAATTAAGGCTCGCCTATCCCAGATAGCGAGTTTTAATGAGGTCGAGTTGAGGTCGCAGGCACTTATCAGGGCTGCTGAGGAGAGTAAGAATAGGTTGGCCACTCTTGTAGAACGGATTAAGTCCTACGAAGCACCCTTGTAGCTTGTAATCCGTGTATCCATGTATCCCTCTTTTGGAATCAATAAAAAAGTAATTTTATTTGACTCTCCTGTTGCATTCCAACTTATTTTATCTTCTGAAATTTCAATTCTTACTTTTAAGTTGTATTACAATCCTCAAAAGGAACGGAATAACGGTATAACTAAACTAATCAGCGGTGATAAACTGATAGGGTTAGTTACACATTTGAGAAATGATTTGACAAAGAAATAGTCCCTACTAGACTGAAAGATGAGATTGGATATCCATCGGTTCAGAGATGACAAACTGGACATAACCGATTAGGGCTTACCAAACTCGGGGTATTTACTATTCAGAGGTGACGAACTGGACATAACAGTAAGTAAAAAGGGAGACTTGGCTATCTGTCAGTTCAGAGGTGATGAACTGGATATGACCGATTGAGAAGCCACCAAGCTCAAAATTTTGTTATTCAGAGGGGACGAACTGGACATAATGACAAAGAAATTGTCCCTACTGGACTGAAAGGTAAGACTATCTGTCGGTTCAGAGGTAACATGGACATAACCGATTGAGAAGTCACCAAGCTCGAAATTTTGTCATTCAGAGGTGACGAACTGGACATGATGACAAAGAAATAGTCCCTACTAAACTGAAAGATGAGTCTTGGCTATATGTCGGTTCAGATGTAACATGGACATAACAGATTGAGAAGCCACTAAGCTCAAAATTTTGTCATTCAGAGGTGACGAACTGGACATGATGACAAAGAAATAGTCCCTACTGGACTGAAAGATGAGACTTGGCTATTTTTCGGTTCAGAGGTAACATGGACATAACCGATTGAGAAGCCACCAAGCTCGAAATTTTGTCATTCAAAGGTGACGACTGGACATGATGACAAAGAAATAGTCCCTACTGGACTGAAAGATGAGACTTATCTATCTGTCGGTTCAGAGGTAACATGGACATAACCGATTGAGAAGCCACCAAGCTCGAAATTTGTCATTCAGAGGTGACGAATTAGACATGATGACAAAGAAATAGTCCCTACTGGACTGAAAGATGAGACTTGGCTATCTGTCAGTTCAGAAGTAACATGGACATAACCGATTGAGAAGCCACCAAGCTCGAAATTTTATCATTCAGAGGTGACAAATTGGACATGATGACAAAGAAATCATTCCACTAGGGGAAATAAGATTTGATTATTAACTCCATGGGGATTTTGATATCTCCTTCGGATGTTATTTGGAAGAATTGTCAGAGGTATATTGTTAACGTGATAACCAGAAAAGTCTACTGAGAACTGATAGACTTTGAGGGGAATCTATCAGAAACTCACTGGGGAGTTAGGAACAAGTCCCGTAGAAGATCATATGTCAGAGAACTTCATGGGGATTTGTAAAGCAACTTGCCAGAGGTGTAATGTTAACTTGACAAGGATTCATTTACTGTTAGAGGTGCTTGAACATAACAGTAATTTGAGTGGACCTTTCGTTCTATTGAAGAGAAAGACAAGCGGGGTCTATTCACTGGGGATGTTGGTTTTATCCGTTAGGGAGTAGATTAGAGTCTTGCTATCAGAGGTTTAATGTTAACATGATAGGCTAGACTTGTCATTTCGCAAGGGATATGAATACTTTTATATGTGATCTTACCATTCCATGGATGGGAATTGGTTAGTGATTTTGGAGAGCGAATTAAATGGGAACGGGTCCCTTAGGATTTTTAGCAAATCCTCAGCTATTAATGGATTTTATATGCCTTTACTAACTACCATTTGAGTCGGGCTAGCCATGCTATTCCCCTCAGCATGATGAGTTGTCGAGGACTTATGTTGGGCTTAAAGGCTAACATTTTCCTCTATCCTTAACCACTAGGGGCGTTGGATTATTTTGCTACTATATCCATAACCTTGGCTCTTCTTTGAGACAACCAGTGTTCGATCAGCTCGACACTGGTTTATGGTTGTATGATCTCATTTAGAGAACGAGAGGAGCGCTCCTTTTACATATCTTGGATCTGAAGGTCTTGATCAGAGGTGTAATGTTAACTTGATCATGAGAAGGACCCTTATCAAGGATAATACTTTTTTAGGAACTTGCCGTAGATCGGCATCATGAGTAAGTCTCCATCTGAAGTCATAAGGCGATATGCTCCATTTGAATAGACTGTTTCTATCATAAACGGTCCTTCCCATTTGGGCTGAAATTTGCCTTTGGTTCTGTGCGTCATGATCATCGGTCGTCTGACGACTAAAATCAAATCTCCTCTCTGGAAGACTCTTTGCTTAACCTTCTTATTGAAGGCCTTTGAGATCCGGGCTTGATACAACTCAATGTGTTGCTGAGTTTGTAACTGCTTCTCATCTAGGGCTTTGAGCTCTTAGAGTCGCAACCGATCGTTGTCCTCCATTGTCATCTTAGTCATCAAAGCGACTTGTAATGACGGAATCTGAATTTCTAATGGTATGACTGTTTACACCCGTATACCAGAAAAAAAGGTGTATTACCTGTCGGGGTCCGAACCGTGGTTCGGCAGGCCCAAAGACATTCACTAAGCTTCTCATTCCAGTCTCGCTTATTTGATGAAACGAATTTTTTGAGTAACTTAATGATTATCTTGTTGAATGCTCCAAGCCATTAGCGGTAGGGTTATAAGCAGTTGATGCCACATTCTGAATCCGGTACTTATCACAGAACCGATAGAATACCTGGCTTGCAAATTGGAGACCGTTATCATGGATGATCCGCCTAGGGACAGCAAATCGATGGATGACATGGTGTTTGATGAAATTAATCACGTTAGAAGTTTTAACTTCCAGCAGTGGTATAGCTTCTGCCCACTTTTAAAAGTAGTCGGCTATTGCTAAAATAAACCGGTGATCTTTTGTTGAAGAGGGGCTGATTGGCCCTACAACATCGATTCCCCATGCTTCAAATGGCCACGAGGCAACAGTTGGATGGAGCAACTCTGGAGGCTGATGTATGAAGTCCGCATGAATTTGGCAGGCCTTACACCTTCGTGCATATTGGATAGCATCGGCTATCATGGTTGGCCAATAATACCCAAGCCTGTGCAATCGATCCTTGAGTTTTGAACCTAGCTGTTGAGCTCCACATACCGTCGTGTACTTCTTTGAGCACTTCCTGTGCCTCTAAATTAGAAAGGCAACGTAGGAGGATACCGTCGTATGAACAACGGTACAGTATCTTCAGTGTTGGTTCATAGTAAAAACGAAGAGACCTTTGTCTGATAGATGCCGCTTCTTTAGGGTCATCCGCAGCATACCATGCAAAGCATAGTCGATAAGGGGAAATCGTCAATCTCTCGATTCAAGGTCCGTCGAGATGTTATAGGCCTCTTTGGTTCTCAACATATATTTAGAGCAAACAAGGTGTCGAGTTACCACTGTAAGGTGATACTTGGTGTCGTCTGGTAAGGCCAGCGTTGTTGCTAATGCAGCCAGAGTATCGGCCCTAGTGTTCTGGGATCGAGACACATGACCGATGTAAAAGTCATCAAATAAATTAGCCATTTCGATGACTGCGTGATAAGGTACCAAATCTTCATGATGGACCTCACATTCGCCTTTAACCTGATTGACAATCAATCTCGAATCGCCATAAGCTTTAAGGTAGCGTACCCCTATTTCGTGAGCGAGCTGAAAACCAATGAGTAGAGCATTGTATTTTGCCTCATTGTTGGAGCATGATTCCGTCAGAGAAAATGCCCTAGGAAGGACATGGTTTTGCGGTGAGATAAAGACAAACCCCACAGCGGCAATGATCTTGCCTTTAGAGCCTATTCGTGATGCTCCATCGAAGAACATCTGCCAAACTTCATCCTCTGAAGTTATATTAAATTCGAAGACTTCATCCGGAATGCCTTCATAAAGTTTTGAGCTTTCTGGAACCGGATGAGCAGCCAAGAACTCTGCAAGTGCCTAGCCTTTAACTGCCTTCTGAGGGACAAAGATCATTTCGTACTGAGACAAAAGGAGGGCCATTTAGCTAATCTAGAATTCAGTGATCCTGATTTCGTCATAAGGAGACGCAAAGGATTCACCCTGAAAATGACATGTATGGTTTGACCGACCAAATAATGTCGTGTCTTCTGCATAGCAAAGACAAGAGCTAAGCATTCCTTCTCAATAGAATTATAGTGAGATTCTGCCCCTATCAGAGTCCTGCTCAGATAGTAAATAGCCTGTTCATGACCATTATCATCTTTTTGAGCAAGTAGAGCACCGAGAGAATAATCCATAGCTTTCACATAAAGTAGAAAAGTTTTCCTGATGTGGGAGCCACCAAGACCGAAGGTTTAATGAGGTATCTTTTGATATCCTCGTAAATTTCTTGACAGGCTTGATCTCATACAAAAGAGACACCCTTTTTCATGAGTCGGGTGAATGGTTGACAGCGGCCTGAGAGTTTTGCAATGAATCTTCTGATATAAGCCAGTCTACCTTGCAGGCCTCTATGTTCTTTGAGATTCTTAGGTGGATGCATCTTCTAAATGGCTTGACTTTGTTTGGGTCAAGATGAATTCCTTTTGATGTAACAATGAATCCAAGGAACTTGCCACTCGAAACCCCCAAGAAGGATTTTGTCGGATTTATCTTTAGTCGATGAGCCCGCATTATGTCGAATATCGTTCTCAAGTCACGAAGATGGTCATTCTTATCGCGGCTTTTGACAGCAATGTCGTCGACATAACATTCTACCGTCTTTCGAAGATGATCACGGAAAATCATACTCATTGCCCGCTGATAAGTCACTCCCGCGTTCTTTAACCCGAAGGGCATCACGGTATAACAGTATACCCCAACGGTATCCAGAATGAAGTATGCTTCTCGTTCCTTGGATACATCTTAATTTGATTATATCCTGAGAAGCCGTCCATGAAAGACTTTCTTTCGAATCCGCAGGTATTGTCAATCATGATATCGGTGATGCGCAATGGGAATTCGTCTTTAGGACAGGCTGTATTAAGATCGCTGTAGTCAATACAGATACGAATTTTTTCATTCTTCTGAGAACGGGGACGATGTTAGCAACCCAGTCTGGATGTTGTTCCTCCTGTATGAAGCCGCATGCTATGAGTTTATGGACTTCGGCTTCAATAGCTTCCATAATGTTTGGACGAAATCGGCGCTGTTGTTGCTTGATTGGCTTAGCGTCAGGCTTGATGTTCAGACGATGCATGGCTACTTGTGGATCAAGTCCGGGTATGTCTTTGAAGTTTCACGCAAAGACATCTATATAGTCCCTTAGAAGTACCATCAATTCTTCTCTTTCTGTGAGTGATAGCTCTCACTTATAAAGATGGGTTTAGGGTGATCTTGACTACCTAAGTTAACCTGAATCACCTTGTCTTCTGTAGGTGGTTCGCGTTGTTGAGCCCATGGTTCCTCATCAGTAGCTTCCGCTGGCTCCAATTGGCTGCTTGAAGTCATATTAATAGTGAGTTCTTTGAACAACGTTCCCACACTGACATCTGAATCCCATTCGGAGGAAGAGGCAGAATGTGATGAGATTAGTTTGTTATCTTTGGGTCGAATCATTGTTGGCGGTGTAGGTGTAACGTATCCCAACCCCCTGCGTGTGTTATCATAATAATTTGTCGGTTTTCCTCTTGGCACAGAGTTACACAGAAAAGTACGTCTTCCTTTTTCGAAATTCAGGCCCTTCCAATATTGCAGGTTATATCCCATTTTTCTCATCATATGCTGTGCTGATCGTGCATGATGAAAAAATTATGGGATGTCTGAGTCTGAACTTGAATCCGCGACTGCAGACCTTCGCAGTTGGGCTTTACCAAATATTATTGATAATTGACCCTCTTTGTATGGAGGAACCACTAAAATAGATCCTTCTATAGATTCCACGGATGTACTTGATGCACTTGGCTTATGCAAGGGCATGTGCAAAGAGCTATCCGTAACGGACCCAAATAATTCGACACTCACAGGATAATCAAAGGAAATATTTTCATTAATTACCCATTTGCCCTCATCTTCAGAAGGAGTGTTACATTGAAGATTATTAAAACATGTTATAATCGGTTCACCGACCAAAATGGCTGGCATGTCTGCTTCAGACTCTGAATCTGCCTCATTGCCACTATCATCGTTGTCAGGAAATGATTCTTTTGACGTTTCACCAACCTCTTGATATAGGAGAGCGTTAGCAAAGTAATTTTCCACCCCTTTGAATGGTTGCTTCTTAGTGAAGACAATTCATACTGTTGCATCATCTTCAACATATTTGAAGCACTAGTGCAGAGTGGAGGGGACAATCCAATTAGCATGAATTCAGGGTCTCCCTAGTAATAAGTTGTATGACGTGCAGTGTCAATGACATAGCACGTCACCTCTGACTTCAGGCTCCCTATTCGGCAACGGAGTTGAATCTTTCCGAGTGGAAGACTACTCCCTGCATTAAAACCTATATTATTGTAGTGGTTGCAGACAACCGATACAGTGGTATGCCAAGGACGTAGAGGAGCCTTTTGGGGATGATGCTGAGTGCAGACCCCGGGTCAACTTGTACTCTTTCAATGCATGT
Organism: Agave tequilana; assembly: GCA_038442645.1. Lineage (NCBI taxonomy): Eukaryota > Viridiplantae > Streptophyta > Magnoliopsida > Asparagales > Asparagaceae > Agave > Agave tequilana. The sequence continues at coordinate 44,549 of JAVJIF010010046.1, forward strand.
CGAACCGATGTATCCAGTGTAGTACAAAGGTAATCCTGCTTGTTATCCTTGAGAAGCATATCCTCCGGTGTGAAAGTAATAGCAGGTACGTTTGATTGTACATGATGGCATTCAGGGCAAGAGGGCCGAGTGTCACCCTCAAGGATTTCTGGCATATATGTCAGGAATGATTCTGAGTTAGCCAGTGCATCCCTAAGTGACTCTCTTGTCTCTTTTGAGAGACGAAGGAGCTCGTGTATGGTGATACGAGCTGGGATATTAGCCAGTTAGGCTAATATGTCAAAACGAAAGGGCATGTTAAGTCCTAGTCCTGAAGGCTTCTTTAGGACATAGTCAAACCGGAATTCTTTTTGCTTCTCTTTTTCCCGTCATCAGGAGCGGAGCCGGTGTGGATATTTGCACTAACGTCGTCTGCTGTTGTGTCTCATCAGTAGCTTTCTCATACTATTTTAAGTATAATTTTTCGGATCGAGTACCTGTCGGCTGAGGTACATCAGCCTGCATTGTGCAAGCGTGCTTTTTTCCTTCAAAATTGCTAAGAGAAGCTGTCGTGAGACTTCCATCATCTGGCAAGATAGAGATAAAATTGCAAGATTTGCCCTTTGACTTGGATTTCTTTGAATCCCATTGTTCGTCTTGGACAAGGTCTGGGTGTATCCACATGATTTTCCCTATCTCCAATGTCAAGCGAACAAGTCCCTTAATCTCTTGAGTTTTGGCTGAAGGATGCTTTACTTCTAGCCATGGTGCAGGGATTGAAAAGGTCCCATCAGGAACTGTGACCTTTGGAGTTTTGCCGAACTCAAGGGCCACCATATTTGCAGTGACTTTCTTTTGTTCTGATTTCAGAGTCAGAATTCCGGCGTTGACTAAAACTTGAATTTTGTCCTTGAGGACAAAGCACTTATCAGTAGGGTGATGAACCATCTTGTGGAAGAGGCAATAGTTGGGATCGTTCGTGCGTCCCACTTTATTAGGACGCCGAGCATTCGGCAGCTTCAATTTATTCCCTTTGTGGAGTAAATGGAATATTGCGACCACCTGTTCATCTTTGAAGGAGTACTATTTCGGAGGAAACTTAGACTCCTGATTATTGAAGCCGCTCTTCTTGGCCTTTGAATGAACGTCCCTGATAATTCAACGGACATGTCACATTCCCTTTGGCTAGGGAAGACTGCGCTATGTCACTGCGCCCCTTATTATTCATACTCCATTTGCCTTTAGGGGTAGACGGTTCAAACTTCTTAGCCGACTTTTCGGCTATCTCAGCTTGTTCGACTAGTTCCTTCCAAGTATGGGCTTTTGTTGGCCCAAGGTTACAATCACCCATGATTAGTGTATTTTGATGATTACAAAACATATTAGTTATTTGTACTAATAACATTGTTGTTTAAGTGTGTTTCAGATTTCTATTCATTCTAGAAGTCTTCTCTCACAAATACAAGGATTTAGACTCAAGTCAACTCCAATTGGGCTCAAGGAACAAGTGTTGAAGATCAAATGAAGAAGCCTATTGAAGATCTTGAAGTCCTTAGAATCATTGTAAGAATAGAATGTTAAAGTTTGAGTGTTGGATAATTGGCTCTAGGATACACACACACAAAATTTGTTTTTGATAAAATTTGATCTTGTTTTCATTTTCAAAATATTGGTTCCATGCCTTAGTAGAGATTTACATGAACCTAAGTTTTATAAAATAAATATCTTGTCTAGATCATGTATACATACTTCTACTAACATGTTACTCTAGTTTGTTTAAACCTAAAACAATTTTTCAAATTTTTCAAGCTCCAAACCTGCAGTTTTTCTTATTTCAGGCTGACCGGCCGACCGGCCCGGTCGACCGGCGCAGCAAGCTGGACGTGCACGTCTGTGCACGTCTGTCGGTCGACCGGACCGGTCGACCGACCAAGAGCATACTGCTCTCTGGTTTTCTGGGTCGACCGGACCGGTCGACCGGAAGAAGGAAACTGTGTTTCCTCTTTGGGACGGTCGACCGGACCGCCGGTCGACCGAGAGCCAACGGTCTTTTGCAGCTGGGCTTGCGGTCGACCGGACCGGTCGACCGCCAAGCTTGCTGTAGCCTAACGGCTCTTTCCTCTTTGGGCTATTCTGAAAAACTGTTTCTTTTTTCTGCTTTAACAGATTTTTGGAGAGTTGTTGGGGAGCTTTTGCAGGTCAAATTAGGTGTAAAGAAATTGTTTTTACCTATTTCTAACCCTATAAATAGAGGAGAAGTCTCTCTTGCATATCACTTTGAAAAATCCTCAAGTTTGTGTTGTTTTCAAAAGAGAAAAGAAAAGAGTTTAAAGCCTTCATTCCAATTCTTTTTGAGCTTGTTTTCAGTTGTGTTTGATTACTAATATCACTCTACAACTGAAGTTTTCTCACACACACTCATAGAGCCAAAAAATCCAATACTCATTCTATAGTGAAGTTGTAATTAAAGTGAGAGTGTTTGTAAAAGAGTTTGAGAAAATGTAGTGATCTTGTTGTGATCACTTTGTTCTTGTAATCCCTTCCTTGTGGAGCAACCTCTTCGGTAGAGGTCCTTTGTACTCGGTGGAGCTCGGTGCTCGGTCTTCGGTAGACCAAATTGTAAAGGCGTCCTCGGTGGATAGTGGAAACCCTTCACGGAGGTGAAGGCGGGGAGTAGAGCGGTGGCTCGAACCTCGAAACAAATATTTGGTTTGCGATTGCCTTTGCGTCCAATTCTTGCTTTAAATTCCTCTAACACTTTATGCTCTTTATTACTTGCTTGTGATCTTGTATCTTCCTTGTGCTTTCAATCAAGCTTGTAATTCTTGTGATATATGTGTGCATCTCATTTCTCATCATCATACTTTGCCTTGATCAATCATATCTCAATACAACAAGGTTGCATTGCGCACCTCTAACCCATATCTAGGGGATTGGGAGGAAGGAGTTCAGAACCTCGCAAGGGGTATTCGGCTCTTAGTCTTGTTTTTGAGAGATTGTTGCATCATTCATCATACTTAGTTTAAAAAGATCATTAGATTAGCAATTACACCTATTCACCCCCCCTCTAGGTGTTTTTCAATTGGTATCAGAGCTTGGACTCTAGGATTTGGTTTAACAACCTTAGAGAAGATCCTAATTTGCTAATCATTTCATTCATATTCATATAGTAAAAATGGCCGATGGAATTAAGACCCCTCCTAAGTTTGATGGACTTAACTTCCATATGGAAAGTTAAGATGACCGTAATTTTTGCAATCTCTAGGTAGCCGAGTTGCAAAAGCCGTGACTAAGTCCTTTAGTGTACCCCCCGGTGACGAATCCACTTGGTCCGAAATAGAGACTAAGGAATTCGATGCCAATGCCAAAGCTCACTATGTACTTCTTCAAGCCCTTAATGATGATGACATTTATAGGGTTATCCATTGCAAATCCGCATATGAGATTTGGTCACACTTGATAGTCACTCATGAGGGGACCTCACAAGTAAAGAAGGCTAAGATTGACCTTCTTCGGTCCAATATGAAACATTAGCATGCAAGATAATGAAACCATAGATGATATGGTTACAAGATTACCAAGATTACTAATGGACTCTCTTCTTTAGGTGAAGACATCAACAATGATCAAAGAGTAAGGAAGATCATCCGAGCCCTTCCTCCTTCATGGAAGTTAAAGCAACAACCTTGAAGGAACTCAACGACAATGAGAGATGGAGCTTATAGGTCTCATTGGGAACTCAAAACCCATGAGATAGAAAGGAAAGCAAGGAGGATATGGCTCCCTCCAAGAAGAAGACGATCGCCTTCAAGAGTCATGCATACACTCCGATGAAGACGATGAGATGAATGAGAGATGATGAACTCTCACTCCTTGTAAAGAACGTCCGGAGGATGTACAACAAGGCGAAGTACCAAGGTAGAAGAAGATGGCAAGGAGGCAAAGAAGAAAGGAAGATTGTGTGCTTCATTGCCAAAGACCGGGACACATTGTTGCGGAGTGTCCGGACAAAGCTAAGCCCTCCACTTCAAAGAAGCCTTACAAGAAGAAGGCTATGAAGGCAACTTGGGATTCGGAGACCGAATCCGAAGAAGAGATCGACCACCGCCAACATGTGCTTCATGCCAATGAAAGCACAAGCAAGGTAACCCCTTCCACCCCGTTTGATGATGAACTCTCCATGGATGAACTAGGAGAAGCTTTTGTTGAGTTGTCACAAAATTATGATTTCTTAAAGAAAAAGTATTTAAAAATGAAAAAGGAAAATGAATCTTTAAGTCATCAAATTTTTACTCTTACAAAAGAAAAGGATGATTTGGTTTCCACCTTGGCCACTACTAAAAATGATTTTGAAAAATATAAGATTTCTTGCAAAGGTAAGGCCCCACTAATTGATTCTAATGAAGTTTCTATGCTTAAGGAAAGATTAGACTCATTAAGTGTTGTTTTGAAAAATTGTGAATTAACAAGAAGAAAATTGAGGCTATGTTTCCTAAGAAACAAGCCCCAAAGAAAAATGCTCATGCTCATGTTCATGTTCATGCTACACAACCTAAACAACATGGCAAAACCCCAAAACATGCTCACACTACACATACACATTATGCATTCATGTATGGTAGAGTTTCTCATGTTCACATTGTGGACGGAAAGGGCACTTAGCAATTTTTGCTATGATAGATTAAACGTATCACGTCATAATATTTGGGTTCGAGGCACTAACTTTCAAGGACCCAAGAAAGTTTGGGTACCAAAATCAACAATTATGTTAAATGATGTAGGTACTTTTCAAAGCCCAACGACGTAGAGGATTATGGTATCTTGATAGCGGTTGCTCAAGGCACATGACTTGGGGACATCAACAACTTTGCAACCCTATCAAGATATCATGAAGGGGCACCGTCACCTTCGGAGATGACGCCAAGGGTAAAATCATCGGTATTGGTAATGTAAAACTTGGCACCTCTCCTTTAATTGAAAATGTAGTTTTAGTTGATGGCCTCAAGCATAATCTCTTGAGTGTTAGTCAACTTTGTGATAAAGGTTTGATGTTGTTTTGATAATGTTGCTTGTAAAGTAATTGATAGAACTTCTAATGTTTGTGTATTTTTCGGTTTTCGTGAAAGTAATGTTTATATGATTGATATGTTGAATATGTCTCTGTAATATTACTTGTTTGAAAGCCCTCGATGATGACTCTTGGTTGTGGCATAGGAGATTAGGCCATATTTCTTTTGACCATATTTCTAGATTAAATACAAAGGAAATGGTGAAAGGTATTCCTTACTTGAATTTTGAAAAGGACCGAGTTTGTGACGCATGTCAATTTGGGAAACAAACTAAGTCTTCTTTCAAGTCAATTAAGGATATCATGACATCGCGTCCTTGGAGTAATCCATATGGATCTTTTTGGCCCTACACAAAACAAAAGTCTAAGTGGAAATAGATTTTCTTATGTTTTGGTTGATGACTTTTCAAGATTTACTTTGGTTTTCTTTCTTGAACATAAAAGCAAGCATTTTCTTATTTTCAAACTTTAAGAAAAGAGTTGAAAAGGAAAAAGATGTTTCGATTTTGAGAATAAGAAGTGATAGAGGAGGTGAATTCATTAACCAACCCTTTACCACTTTTTGTGATGAACATGGAATAAAGCATGAACTTCTTGTCCTAGAACTCACAACAAAATGGAGTAGTTGAACGGAAAAATAGAACATTACAAGAGATGGCTAGGATAATGCTAAGTGAATATGGTCTACCACATTATTTGTGGGCGAGGCCGTAATACATCATGCTATATATCAAATCGTGTTTTCTTGTGTAAAAATACTACTAAAACTTCTTTTGAAATGTATTTTTCTAGAAAACCTAATGTTTCCTATTTTAAAGTTTTTTGTTGCAAATGCTTTGTTTTAAACACAAAAGATAATTTAGGAAAGTTTGATGCTAGATCTTATGAGGCTATTTTTGTAGGTTACTCAAACACTAGTAAGGCTTATAGAGTTTTCATTAGATCATCATTGACTATTGAAGAGTCTATTCATGTTAAGTTTGAGGAATCTAACAAGTTTGTTAAGAATGTTGTAGAAATAGATGCATTGGATGAAGCTTGGAGAAAGTGACCTTGGAGGATACGCCTACTATGGGAGACAAGCCAAAGGATGATGACGGAAGTGAAGCCAAAGTAGAAGAGGCTCAAGGAAATGAAGATCAAATAAATGGAGATGAGCCCCTCAACAACTTCCAAAGGATTGGAGATACAATCCACATCATCCCAAGGACCTCGTCATAGGTGAAGTATCAAAGGGGTAACTACTCGCTCTAGACTTCATGACTATTGTGGTAACTATTCATTCATTTCTCATTAGAACCCAAAAATGTCCTCGAAGCCGAGGCCGATTCATATTGGTTGCTAGCCATGCAAGAGGAGCTCAATCAATTTGAGCGCAACCAAGTTTGGCACCTTGTTCCTAGGCCCCACGATAGACCAACAATTGGTACTAAGTGGATCTTTAAGAAACAAGTTGGATGAATCGGGTAATGTAGTTAGAAACAAGGCTAGGTTAGTTGTCCAAGGTTACACTCAAATCGAAGGAATCAATTTTGAAGAAACCTTTGCACCCGTAGCACGGCTTGAAGCCATACGGATGACACTAGCATTTGCCTCATATAAAGATTTTAAATTGTTTCAAAGGATGTTAAAAGTGCTTTTCTAAATGGATTTATTGAAGAGGAGGTGTATGTTGAACAACCCCCCGGGTTGTTGATCCTACACATCCGGATTTTGTTTTAAATTAGATAAAGCTCTTTATGGTTTAAAACAAGCCCCTAGGGCTTGGTATGAAAGACTTTCTTCATTTTTGATTTCAAATGTTTTAACAAAGGTAAAATTGACACAACTTTGTTTACAAAACATGTAGAAAAAAGGATATTCTTATTGTGCAAATTTATGTGGATGATATATTTTTGGTTCTACATGAATCTCTTTGCAAAGCTTTTGAGTCATGCATGAAGGATGAATTTGAAATGTCTATGATGGGGGAGCTCAACTATTTCCTTGGACTCCAAATCAAGCAAAGGAAGGATGGGATCTTCATCAATCAAGCCAAGTACACAAAGGAACTAATCAAGAGATTCGGGCTTGAAGGATCTAAAGTAAGCAAAACTCCCATGGCAACAACTACCAAGCTTGACAAGGATGAACAAGGTAAAAGTGTAGACATTAAATTATATCGTAGCATGATTGGTAGCTTGCTTTATTTAACGGCTAGTAGGCCGGATATTATGTTTTCCGTTTGTCTTTGTGCACGTTTTCAATCTTGTCCTAAAGAGTCTCACATAATAGCGGTTAAACGCATAATTAGATACCTTAAGGGCACCATTGAAATGGGTTTGTGGTATCCGAAAACCGGCAAATTTTCTATGACTAGTTTTTTGCGGATGCCGACTATGCGGGTTGTAGGGTAGATAGGAAGAGCACAAGTGGAACATGTCAATTCTTAGGTAATTGTCTTGTATCTTGGTCTTCCAAAAAGCAATTCGGTAGCCCTATCAACCGCCGAGGCGGAGTATGTTGCAGCCGGAGCTTGTTGTGCACAAGTTCTTTGGATGAAACATACTCTCCTCGACTATGATTTACACTTTGATCATGTTAAAATTTTTGTGATAATACTGGTACTATTCACATGACAAAGAATGCAATCAACATAGTAAAACCAAACACATTGACATTAGGTATCACTTTCTTAGAGATCATTATGAGAAAGGTGATATTGTTATTGAATATGTTTCTACCGATTTTCAACTTGCCGATATTTTTACTAAACCATTAGACTATGCTAGATTTTCATTTATTTGTGGTGAGTTGAATGTTTGCATTATGGATTCTTAAAAATAAAATTTTTCAATTGGTATTTTAAACCCTTTTTTTGATGTATGACAAAAAGGGGAGAATAAGTTTAAGAGTTTGAGAGTTTGATATTTTGAATTTGTTTGAGTTTGTTAAGTTTGTTTATGTAATGCTTTATGTATTGTGCTTCCATAGTCAAAATTTTATACATAGCATTATTTGAGGGGGAGTTTTCAAACTCCTCTTCCATGTTTATTTAAATAACCTATATGTTTTGTCATCATCAAAAAGGGGGAGATTGTTGGCCAAGGTTACAATCACCCATGATTAGTGTATTTTGATGATTACAAAACATATTAGTTATTTGTACTAATAACATTTGTTTTTAAGTGTGTTTCAGATTTTCTTCATTCTAGAAGTCTTCTCTCACAAATACAGGATTTGGACTCAAGTCAACTCCAATTGGGCTCAAGGAACAAGTGTTGAAGATCATATGAAGAAGCCTATTGAAGATCTTGAAGTCCTTAGAATCATTGTAAGAATAGAATGTTAAAGTCTGAGTGTTGGATAATTGGCTCTAGGATACACACACACAAAATTTGTTTTTGATAAAATTTGATCTTGTTTTCATTTTCAAAATATTGGTTCCATGCCTTAGTAGAGATTTACATGAACCTAAGTTTATAAAATAAATATCTTGTCTAGATCATGTATACAACTTCTACTAACATGTTACTCTAGTTTGTTTAAACCTAAAACAATTTTTCAAATTTTCCAAGCTCCAAAACCTGCAGTTTTTCTTATTTCAGGCTGACCGGCCGAAGGCCCGGTCGACGGCGCAGCAAGCTGGACGTGCACGTCTGTGCACGTCTGTCGGTCGACCGGACCGGTCGACCGACCAAGAGCATACTGCTCTCTGGTTTTCTGGTCGACCGGACCGGTCGACCAGAAGAAGGAAACTGTGTTTCCTCTTTTGGGACGGTCGACCGGACCAGTCGACCGAGAGCCAACGGCTGTTTGCAGCTGGGCTTGCGGTCGACCGGACCGGTCGACCGCCAGCCTGCTGTAGCCTAACGGCTCTTTCCTCTTTGGGCTATTCTGAAAAACTGTTTCTTTTTTCTGCTTTAACAGATTTTTGGAGAGTTGTTGGGGAGCTTTTGCAGGTCAAATTAGGTGTAAAGAAATTGTTTTTAACCTATTTTCTAACCCTATAAGTAGAGGAGAAGTCTCTCTTGCATATCACTTTGAAAAATCCTCAAGTTTGTGTTGTTTTCAAAAGAGAAAAGAAAAGAGTTTAAAGCCTTCATTCCATTCTTTTTGAGCTTGTTTTTCAGTTGTGTTTGATTACTAATATCACTCTACAACTGAAGTTTTTCTCACCACACTTCATAGAGCCAAAAATCCAATACTCATTCTATAGTGAAGTTGTAATTAAAGTGAGAGTGTTTGTAAAAGAGTTTGAGAAATAGTGTAGTGATCTTGTTGTGATCACTTTGTTCTTGTAATCCCTTCCTTGTGGAGCAACCTCTTCGGTAGAGGTCCTTTGTACTCGGTGGAGCTCGGTGCTCGGTCTTCGGTAGACCAAATTGTAAAGGCGTCCTCGGTGGATAGTGGAAACCCTTCACGGAGGTGAAGGCGGGGAGTAGAGCGGTGGCTCGAACCACGAAACAAATATTTGTGTTTGCGATTGCCTTTGCGTCCAATTCTTGCTTTAAATTCCTCTAACACTTTATTGCTCTTTATTACTTGCTTGTGATCTTGTATCTTCCTTGTGCTTTCAATTCAAGCTTGTAATTCTTGTGATATATTGTGTGCATCTCATTTCTCATCATCATACTTTGCCTTGATCAATCATATCTCAATACAACAAGGTTGCATTGCTCACCTCTAACCCATATCTAGGGGAATTGGGAGGAAGGAGTTCAGAACCTCGCAAGGGGTATTCGGCTCTTAGTCTTGTTTTTGAGAGATTGTTGCATCATTCATCATACTTAGTTTAAAAAGATCATTAGATTAGCAATTACACCTATTCACCCCCCCTCTAGGTGTTTTTTCAGCTTTCTCACACTACACTTGAGCATCTATTGTTATACCTATCCTATAGGAGAGTTGTAGTGAGAGCTTTTGTAAGGTGATCAAAGTGTTGTGATCACCAAAGATCTTTCTTTGTTCTTTGAGGAGACGGGCAAGTGTGCTCGTTTGTGGTGTGGAGTTCGGTTGTGAACTCTTTGGTTCGAGGTGCGGGCCTCGGCAAGCTTGTGGGGCTTGCGTGTGTACGGGACTCGGGAGTCCGAGGGCGTGTAGGTGTTGCGGCACCGGGGAGAGATCCATTGGGATCTTGCATAGTGGAAATCCTTCGTGTGTGTCGAAGGCGGGGATGTAGAACAAGTGTGCTCGAACCTCGAAACATACCCTTGTGTTTGCGATTGCTCACTCTATCTCTCTTTCTCTCTTTGTCTCTTTTATACCAGCATTACTTACATTGTCTTTACTTTTATATGCTTGATATACCTTGTGCTTAATTGTTAAAATACTTGCGTGGGATTGTTGCTAACACTTGTATTCAACCAAGAGAGCCAACGCGGCACCTCAACCCATTCAAGGGGAATCAAGAGGGGTTTAGTCCAGAGCCCTGCAAAGGGAATTCGGCTACACTCTTGTGTTATACATAGTGTTTAGTGTAAAAATTATTTATTTGGTCATCTTTGTTTTAATTCCGCATTATTTGTTCATAAGTGACCATTAGATTAGCCATCATCTATTCACCCCCCCTCTAGGTGATTTTACAAAAGCAATTTTAGAATTTCAACTTTATTTGAAACTAAAAAACTGAGAATCGATCGACGACACTGGTCGATACTGTTTTTGAAGATTTTACAATTTAATTCAGAAAAATTTCAGAAAAATCATAAAAATCTAAATATTAAAAAAGCAATATTTGAAACTAAAAATCGGTTAAATCTGACTACCAGAAAGGTCAAATCCATCAGTGCACTGGGATCGGGTCCATGATTCAGACTAAGGTTAACTCTGAGATTGAAATCCGTATCCGATACCAAGTAAAATATAAATAATCATAAAGAAAATAAATACGGGAAAAAATTGAAAGAATACAATCAAAAAATCATAATACATATTTGAGTACGTATTTCGAGAATGGGGTGTTACAAGTGTTACTGTGGTATCCGAGCTTCCTTGGTCGTTCCTCCACCTAATCTAATATAGGGCATCGGTTATTGGGTGCCACAATTGGAAGAGAAATGATTGTGGGTTCTTTGAGCAGAAGATATTGATGGATGATGAAATCTCAAGTCTACGAAGGAGGGAGTGGAAGCAGAGGGACAAAGAAGCTTCTGATTTGTTTGGAAGAGAAATGACTGAGTTAAAGGTGAAGAACAAAGAGTTTCTGATGGAGATTTTGCAGTTGAAGTCAAAATGAGAGTGTTTTATTATGAAATTTAGAAGAATTCAATGTGTTTGGCTATAATTGTGTACTTATTGGTGTTATTTTAGGTTTTGTTTTTTTTCTTGATAAGCCATAATTGAATGAAGCATTGTATAATATGTGAGCAGTTTAATGAAATTTTCTCTATCATATTTCTCTTATTTGATTTTGTGGAGTTCAAATAACCCCTTCAACACTCCATCCACTCAGTTTCTTGAGTAGTTGATACCTTTGTAATAGTTTCAACTTTTAATATAATCCTGCTGAAAACCCTGTTGAGCATTCACGGTGAGATCAAATAACCCCTCTAACTATTACAATAGTAACAAAAACACCCTAAATTATTGAAGTTATCTTAAAAAAAACCTGAACTATTGAAAAAGTCTAATAGACATGCTACATTATTCTAATAAAGGTGATGTATATACATAACAATATAACGTCATTTAACCATATGATCATTTTAACAAATAACAGCATATAACCCATGATTCTTTTACCATAACGCATATAAACATTAAAATTTTAAATATACCATCATAGTGCACTTCAACAAACATCCTGCAGCATGGACCACAATCTAAAATAAATTAAGAAACCAAACAATTATAATAAAAACTAATTAATTGAAACCAACATTTGTGTACTCTCACATTGACCATAATTATTTTAAAGAACAAACAACCCATCTGTCTTTGTCCTCCCTCTCTCATACAATCAACGCCAAACATATTGCCTATAAATTCAATCACTGCCAAACAGTCACTGCCAATACTCACACAAAATAGTCTTCATCACTTGCCCTAGAAATTTCAATGAACACAAATTTCAAACTAAAAAGACATTCTAAAAATCTCACATTCACAGTCTAAAAGCTTAACTCAGCCCCAATTACAGTCTTCAACACTTGTCCCACAAATCCCAACCAACACACTGTCCCAATTCTTTTCCACCAAGCTAGATCTTCTCTGCAGCCCTCCAGTTCTTTTCTACAAAGGAAAGTCGGTGAGATTCATCTATCTACTGAGTAAATTTCAAAGAATCGACTCAAAAAAAGAATTATCAAGCCACCTACTAAAAAAACCTAAATCCATTTATCTACTCAAAAAAGCCAATCGACCAAAATAAACGTTAGATCAACTTACCCGATCTGTGAATTTATTGTCGAATGACAGTGGTTCTTGAGGATCTCGAGGTGATTGATGGAGGAGATGACAAAGACGACGAGGGAGAGAGGAGTTGGGTAGGGGGAGAGAAAGGGGTTTGAGGGAAAAACAAAAATAAACCTTTGTTTTAACTGTTTGGAAAAAATGGTGAATTTTCATTTCGCATGCCCTCTAACGGCGTTAAAGGGGTCAGTGGAAAACATAGAGATTGTTGGATTATTTTGAGATTTCTTTAGTTTAGGGGGTGTTGTAAGAAATCCCAGAGTTAAACGGGGTATTTTGAAAATAAGCCTTTTTTTTTCAGAATACTTTACCTGCTTTTGCATTGCTCAATTGCAATCAGAGTTTTCCTTTATTTTATCCTTAATAGGAGAAACCTCAAAATCTTATGGGTGCAATCATTTTTTATTCTATTTTATCAGTGATTATTAATCATCCATTTCAACATCTCATTTATGGTACACCTTTTTAAATATTTCGTACCTGTCAATTTCTAAATCAAGCATAATAGTCTTCCAGTGCTATAGAATTTTCCTCTTCCTTTATCTAGGTCTGGAATGGGTAGTGAAAACTAAAACATTACAATCATTAGCATAAGAATTTAAAAAAAAAAAAAAACTAAAATAAACAGAATAAGCACAAGTATCTCAAGTGATGCATGGGTTGATTTTTCATAACTTTTGCATTAATCTGTAGCCCCTAAACCCACCCACCAATAATCCTGGAGCCTTCAGCTTTTGTTGCATTTTCTTCTCCATCATCTAAGCCATCTCTGCACTGAGATGCTCCTTCCAATCTCCTACCATCCTTTTCCTGAAGAAAGTAGAATTCTTTATAGCCCAATCAATCTTCACCCCACCCATCCTCGTTCACATCTAACCCTTTCAGATTCTCAAAGCTACACAACTTATGGGTTTGCAGTGCTTATCGGGTCTGAATCAGACCCGACCTGCAATGGTTAACTTATGGTTTCCTAATAGGTCGGGTTTAAATAAACTGAATAAAACCCAATTAGCTAATGTGAGATTGAATTAGATTTCTTTATTTGAGTAGAATTCTATCCAAAATATCCTTAATAGGCTAGAATTATATCTCAATCATAATACCCAAATCAATCTCAACAATCCCAATTGAAATTAAATATGAGATTAATTAGGAGTAAGTTTCCTTATTTGAATAAAATTCAATCTCTAAATTTTTAATCCTAATTAATCTCATAATCCCAAATTAAAGAAACCCTAAACCAATAAAAAAAATTTCATGTTGTCACTATGCGCCGCCGGCCCTTGGTGGCCGGCGGCGGCGCCTGCATGCTGCAAGGCCCCTGCATGCAGGCGCATGAAGGGGTTCATCTCAAAAAAAATTTTTTTTTTTTAAACCTCTTATGATGCATGCAGCACATGCATCAAATATCCCCATTTTTTTTTTTTTTTTTTTTTGTGAAATACTTAAGGCCTGCCATGCATGCATCCCTGCATGCATCCCCTGCATGCATCCGTGTAGCCACAAATTTTTTTTTTTTTTTTTATAAAATTCAGAATAACACACAAATCAAAATTTATAAAATATATACATGTTAAATTTAATAAAAATCACTCCTTTTAATCTTTGATCCAACACATGAGACACAAAATATTTATTGAATCAAAGGAGATATTTTTATGATATTTATAGATCGAGATCATAATTTCTGTAAATCCCTATGATCTGATAAAGAGGTAGCTCTGATACCAATTGTTAGATCTAAATTTATTCCATACAAGATCTACATATACTGTAAGCCTCTTTATCATGATCAAAGGGAAGGAGAGGGTTTTAGGCATACCTGATTCCATCACGAAGAGGATGCCGAAGGTTGCAAGATCTCGAGGACGCCGGAGTTGAGGGAGAGGATTCTTCTCTCCAGCCACCAAGTTCTCTTCTTTATCCTTAGAGGAGATGAGAGGCCTCCAAGAGAGAGATGGTTATTGTTGTTGTTGGTGGAGAGGGAACCCACTCATGATATATATAGCATCAAGAAACCCTAGTTCAACTCATCATAGATCTAAGCCCTTGATTTATAACACACCAACCTCCCCCACAACCCCATTCTCCTCCACCTCCACTGTAAATGGCTGCCCCAAAAACTTTGCCAACCTCCTCACGTTCTCGTGATCTTTCCTTCATCTCTTCATACTTCAAGAACAACACATTTTGCAGCTGTTGCGCGCCGGTGCAACAACCAATGAGAAACCTCAACCAACAGAGAGAGATAGACCAGAGAAGTACCAAAAGACAAAAACAATTAAACAAGGGAGAAAGCCAAACACAATATTTAACGAAGTTCGACAATTTGCCTACGTCCTCGGGGTAAGGGAGAGAGATCTTATTGATTCAATAATCAATTACATGTTACAATTCATGGTGACTATACCCTTTAATTTATAACTAGAGAGTTCTAGAGATTTTGAAAACCTCAATTGGATTCGAATCCGGATCAGAATCGTAGTTCGAATCCTGATAGAATTAGCAGATCTGACTGTCGGTCGACCGACCTTTCCTTCGATCTGCCGGTCGGTCGATCGAACCCAAAAGAAAAACCAGGACTCGTGTCGGTTGACCGACCCTCAACAGAAACTTGGCTCATGCCGGTCGGTCGATCGGCCTCTTTTCTGGCTACATATGGACTGTCCTTTTGAACTCTGATCTCTGCACTATCTCTTCCGATGAGTTAAAAAACTCTTCCATTAAGATTTTATCTCCTCTCTCCCTGCAGCACCGCATCAAGCTCTCCCTCCAATATTCCAATTGATGGTCCCACATTGGCCCGTAGGCATGAACCCATTGCAGAGCAACTCGAGCACCACCTCCAATGGCAACGGCTTCCTACGGTTCTCATGTTGTTGGCAAAGTGCCACATTATATGATCCTGCTGTCTGTGACGACAATGCGTGCCAAGGATTCTCGGGGGAGGGAGGATGTCGATGTCAGGGACCGTGGTGGTTGCGGATAAGACCTCAAGATAGGGAGAGCAGCCCTGGGCGATTGGTGATGAGCCTGAGCTTGGTGGTGCCGGGCTTGGGGAAGGTGATGAGGAAACTATTGTGCTCCGGGGGTGGATGTGTTGAAGTTTTGGTGGATGTTAGGTCCTTGTGATGAGATTGAGATTTTCTCTCTCAATTGATCGAAGGTGGTGTTGGTGAACACTAGGCCAGTTGCCGTTTGTCGAGGGAGGGAGTCCTCACATGTCTGCACAACAAAAGGACGAAAAAAGATTTGAATGGTGGAGAGAGCAGAATTGGCTGTTGAAAAATATTGGGGCAAAAAAGGATAAATTAAATGGAAAACAATTGGGGAAAAAATAAAGAATTATTGTTTAATTACATTACCGTCGACAGCAGGATTCGAACCTGCGCAGGCAAAGCCAACAGATTTCGAGTCTGTCTCCTTAACCACTCGGACATATCGACGCTAGAAACTGTGTGTTCACCTAATAGTTTAGATTATTTTATTTGTTTGTTTAATTGATTCTGTATCTCACTAAAGGATTTTTGTTTAAAATCATTTTATCTAGCTTTGATTCCAGTACGAGCAAATTTTATTTTGAGTTCATAAGTGATGAAAACTGGTGATTTTGGTTTAGTTTGGTTTTTTTTTTTTTTAATCATTGGCATGTAATTTTGTGTGGTTAAAATACATACATCATGTCCAGCTAATTAGAGATTTGAGAATTACTTCAAAATGGCAACTAAAAATTTAATTTAGTTTAGCCCTTCTGCTTAATTTAATTTTAATGATCAGATATATAACGATACTGTTCGAAGTTTGAAGATAAATTCATGATGGCAATTGGCACCGCGAAAAAGAAATATGAAGGAAATTACATAATTCATCTATCTCCCTCAACATCTCAGTTTATCCATCTCTCCTGTCTCATAATACTCCAAAAAAAAAAAAAAAACTATCAAATAATCTTTTAACAAGGCAATGGGGTGATAGCTTGCAAAAGACTTTCTTGAAATTCTCCTATTTCTCTCATCTCAGAGTTTCCAAAACAGAGTTAATTATAATAAAGAACTCCTATTGTTCCCTTCTATATATAGCTTGTAGATTTTCTTTATCCTTCCCATTGACTACAGAGACTACTACAAGCATGAAGTTCGAAAATGTATCATCTTCCTCCGATAATTTCTCAGTAAATTGACAAAAATAAAAGTGGTGAGCCATTTCACTAGTATAGAAATGGGATAAAACGCCGCCCTTTCACATCGGTTCGAACCGCACCCCATGCGAAACAGAATACGGTAGCCATGTTGTAAATAAAATGAGTATTAGCCACTACGGAGTAATTTCGATTAAAAATAGGAAGGTTATTCTAAGAACCGATGTGGAAAGTTTTATACCATGTCGGGGTTCTCTAAGTAATCGACGCTTATAATTTAATAAATTTTTAAACATAAAATAAAAATACTCAGCGCCAGTTGTTTACTGAACCGACATGGAATATTAATATATAGCATTGGTTTTTTACATAACCGACGCGATATCTTATATATTCCGCGTCAATTCCAAACAAGAACGGACACGACAAACCTATGCGAAATAGAATTTCGAAGATCCCACCACGAATTTTTACCCTAATTCTGCCCTCTTTACTGTACTGCTTCTGTCTTATCTCAATTATATACCCTTAAACCCTAATTACTCTTAACTCTCAGGTGTGGCAGCGACAGAGAAGGCGATGACGACGGTGTCATCAATTAAGTCGGTGGTTCTTCATTCGCGACCATATCTTCTATCGATGATGAGTTTGATCTTCATCATCCTTCTTTTCTTCTTTTTTTACTTGCTGGTGTTGGTGTTGGGTTGGTGTGTTGTCTATGCATGTGTGGTGGTTGTGTAAGACTAAGGAGGAGAGGGGGAGAGGGGAGAGGGGGGAGGGGAGGGGAGAGGGGGGAGGAGAAAGAGGTAGGGGGAAGAGGGGAGAGAGGGGGGAAGAGGGTGGCGGGCAGAGGGTAGAGGGGGGAGGGAGAGGCTGGCTCGTAGGTCATGATCCATTCATAATGGATCCACATGCAGATCTGGTAGGATCTAACCCGAGCCAGACTCATTGCCACCCCTACATGTGTCATTTACCATTCATTAAGTTGGCACAAACACAAATAACTCTGATTAGTAAGATGCTTTGATCCATAGTTTATAGTCTCCCATACCCAACCAAAATTGATATTTAAATGTTTTAATATATCTAGATCATGATCAACATCTTTGGATGTTCAATTTATCTCTAAGTCATTTATGTAAGCAACATTCTCTCCTAATAGCCATTTCTTTTATTCTTAGTTAATGAATACAGGAACATGACACTTATCTTTTAGTTTCTAAGTTATATATACTGTTAACCTTAGAAGAATAAGTGGATTTGCAATCTGGATAATGTAGAAGAATGTTTGTGTGTATGTGGTGGTTTTGTGTATATGCCAAGCTTGATGTTTGTGCATGTGTGTGTGTTGTTGTTGTTGTGTGTTTGTGTGCCATATTTGATATTTGTGCATAAGAACATTTACTTTTTACATAATATATGTTGTTAATTCAATATTTTGTTTTTGATGTCTAAACTAATTAGGTAAAGATAGATCAGATATTGATGAATACTAATAAGTTAAGTACCAAATATTGGGATGGTGTAGAGAAGTTTATTAAGTTTGTTGTTGAGCATGCCAATAAAGCTAATCGTATTAAGTGTTTTTGTATAAGATGTGGTTGCCTTGACAAAGTAACGATTGAAATATTAAAAAATCATTTATTCATCAATAAGATTGACAAAGGCTATACAAAATGGATATGGCATGGTAAGAGTACAAGGAAAAGACCGATTACTTCAGATAATAGAAGATGTGATGAAAAAAAGACATTGATTGTAGTGAGGGTGATAAATTAGAAGATATGATTCATGATATAGAAGAACACTTTATTGATAACCCACTCTTAATCGAGAGCTTGAAAGATGATGCAGAAAAATCTTTACTATGTTGGTTGTTCAAAATTCAGTAAATTGTCTGCAATGTCGAGATTGAACAATTTAAAAGTAGGAAATGAGTGGAGCGATAAGAATTTTACAATCTTACTCACTCTCTTGAAAGATATGCTTCTCGAGAATAATGAACTTTCAGATTATACATACAATGCAAAAAAGTGTTAGATGTAGAAATTAGTCTGATAATTAATCACTGTCACCGATCTAATTGGCCAGGTTGATGAATATCAGTTGGGAGGTTTTTTCTTCAGTAGAACGTTTCTTAATTACAGAACCACCTTTCAATTACCTTCCTTGGTTAAACACCAATTAGACTGGTATGATTCAGTCTCTATATACTGTAATATTTATGAACATAAATATTTCAGTATAACCCCTGTATAAAGAATGCTAGTTTACTTATATAGCAATTGGAGTGAGGTACGCATATAGCGAATCTCATTAAGGTAATTACGTCCCCCGCTATGGTGCCAATGGGTTACTGGATGCTGGTCTCTCAAGATACAACACTCTTTCATAGTATTTGAATAGTACTACCAAATCACGTACAGTCAAACCGTAGTTAATCAGTACCTTCACAAGGAATTCAATGCAGTAGGACAAAGACAAATTTCAGGGAGAATATTTGTCTTAAATCTTGAGGAATATCCACTGCAGAGAAAGGAGCGAGAGAGAAGAATATTTGTATTAAAAAGTCACAGATTCAAATAAAAATTCTATTTAATAGTATGTTGAATTTTCTGAGCCTTCTTTCAGATCTTTGTTTAAAAAAATCTGATTTTCAAACTGACTCATTTTAGATCTGAATTCTTTAAGATAAAGAAGAGAGGAATTATTCTGTGTGTTTTCAATCCACAGAGAGGAGCGCTATTTATAGGGCTCCTGGGAACATGTTGGAGGGCAAAACCGTCCAAGAATAGTTGCGACGGTTTCTGTCTAAACCGTTGCAACTGTTCCAGACAGAACAAGCAGCAGCGGTTCTTCCAACCATTGCAACGCGAGTGGAGCGGGTCGAGACCCTCTGTAGCACCGCACCCGTGTGGCCCGGTTCATAACAAACTGGAACGGGTTGATCTGTGCCCGCGCTCGCGCCTGCGCCCTAGCCCAGGCCCGAGCTCTGGCTCCGGCTCCGCGCGCGTGTGTATGGGCATGGTTTCCCCCCAATCGTGCACGGGTTCGGGTAGTGGAGCGGGTCGAGACCCGCTATAGCACCGCACCTGTGTGGCCTGGTTCAAAAAGAACCAAACCGGGTGGATCTGCGTCCGTGACCGCTCCTAGGCCTATACCCAGGCCCGAGCTCGAGCTCTGCCACTGGCACCCTGCCGGGTCGGGTGAGCGATGGCGCGCGCGCGCATGTGTGGGCATGGTTTCCCCTTAATCGCGCACGAAAACTCCAAGTACCGAAAGGGCACACCCTTTGTTCTCATTTTTCTCTATTTAAACACTTTAAACTTCCATCCCATATTGATTAGTGTTTATATTTACATATTTTTTTATCACATTTTCATATTTATCTTAATAAAATTCTGTTTACTAATGGGTTCTTCTCCTTGTTTCTAGATCCATTGCTTGAAGAAGAGAAGAGGCCCTCCAACACATTTGAGGATTTTTTTAGAGCCAAGAAGAAGCTCAAACTTGAAGCCCAGATCTGCTGAATCAGAGAGCAGAAGTCAACGCATTTAATGCACTAATAGGCCCTTCTCCCTGGCACCAGTCTGCATGCACCGGCGCTGGCAGACTGGAGACAATATGGCCACGAAAACGCGGCCATCCTGGCGCCGTTCTGCCAGTGCTAGGGGCCATCACTACCACTCCGTCCCCCATGCTTCTGTGGTTATAAATACCTCCCAGGATTTCTAGAGAACAAGTGATATGCAAAAAATAGGGAGTTTTTGATAGTTTGTTGTTGTATTTTTCTTTGTTTTCTTGTATTCTCTCTTTATTTTTGTATTAGGTTAGAGAGAGAGAGAGAGAAGCTTGTATCTTGAGGATGACAATCAAATACAAGTGAAGTTCTTCTTTTACCACATTGTTCTTGGTGTTTTTACCTTGCTTTTACTTACACTAGTTTATTATGTTTTCTCTTTTTTCATCTTCTCTTTTGTTTTCATTTACCATATCTAACTAACTTCTTTATAGCATGGCTAACTAACTACTAACCCACTAACCTCTAGTAACTTGATTGAACAACCCATATGAATCAATAAGTGTCAAAAAGTCTCGTGCAAATAAGAGCTATGCTATCTTATGATGAGAGTTTTTAACTCTAACTTACTAACAAGTCGACTCACTTTCTTATTTCAAGCTTGACTCCTAAGTTTTTGATGATCTATAGAAGTTGTTAACTCTACTTGTTTTTTGTAAGTTAGTGAAACTCCCATGCATTCTTGCCGATACCAATAGAGCACTTGTTTCTTCCTCCATGCTCGCCTTTAAATGGATCTTGATGGAGGAATGTTCGAGTTTTATCATGTGAAGTAAGGTGATGGGAGGAACTTTCATTCGATCTACCATGTGAAAAGTTCTTATACGCAAGGTATGTGATTGCCTATGATCTATTGTAAGGTTATGTCTTCAAGAAGCTAGAGGTTAGTGGGAGCAATTAGTAGAAGGTTAGCCATGCATCTTTTCCATCTCTTAAAATACAAAACTCTTTTCATCACCAAAATATTTCAAACCATCTCTACAATCTTTTTTGTTCTTCTTTCAATTCATTCTTTAAACAAAGAAACATCTTTTCTACGAACAAAGAAGACCGCACATCAAGCTTCTATCGCCCCCTCCTTGTGGATACGACCTATATAGCCACTTTCCTATCATGGTAGAATCGCTAAAGCTGTAACAGCGACCATCACTCTTTTACTTCTTCTTGTACATGTTTTTTAGCGATAAAATTTTGGCGCCGTTGCCGAGGAGGGGTAACGATTTTTCTTGTTATTACTAAAAATTTCTCTTTGTTTTTGTAGGAGGAATCAAGGGACTAATCGCCATAGTGGACATACACTTGCTTGAAAAAGAAGAGCACTTTTGCCCTCTGAAAAGTCCCGCATGCGTGACTTTTTTGATTGAAGTACTGACAAAAATTATTTGCAGGGTTGCGAAAAATTGCGCAAAGGAAATTGCTTTCTGCAAATAATAGTTTCTTGTATGACTCACCCATGCACTGTTAATAACTCAACATAAATTCATTTATTGCTAAATTGAAATTTTGATTAGACTTTTGCATTTATAGCACGCGCCTATTTCAATTCATTTCAATTTTTGTTGAAAAGTGCTGGAGAAAGGTACGTGTGCATTTCATATAGAATAGGACTAATATTTTGGAGTAATTTATCATTTTGAGTGTTATCTTGTTGTGAATACATTGTACACTTGCACAATTGACATTAAGGGAAAAACCCAAATAAACAAGATAAGGTGGGAATTTCATCACCCTTAACCCAAAAATCATCCCTAATACACTCACAATCCCAAGCTTAACTATAATTTGATAGATGTTAGCCCTAGGGACATCTCAGACTCACTAAGAGATTAACTGAGGGTGAAAATTATAAGAACTATACTCCTGCAAAATCGGTGTCTAAGGAAAGAGGATTGAGGGGTTAAACCTCGAAAACTCTGTGGTTTGGCGTAATTAAGACCCGAGGCTCACGCCCGGATACCTCCCACCGAGTTTTACCCTTTCTTGTCCAATTAGCTTGTAGTCTAATTCCTGTAACAATCTCCCCCAGAGAATCGACCAGTTAGGAGTCGTCTAGGCCCAAATACCTTAGAATAGGCTTGGTGGTTGTTTCTCTTTCTTTTGTTTGTTTTCTATTCTTTTGATTGTTTTATTGTTTATACGTTGTTTGTGGTGTGCTGCATGTAGATGAGAGATCCTGTTACTTTCAGATTGACCTAAAACACTTCTTTTCCATTTCATCCTGAACCAGTGATGGCATCGCTAATGGATAGGTTTTACCCAATCAGAATTCACTCTCATCTTGTATAAAACTTCCTGAAGTGAATGGTAATAATTTTGAGCTGAAACCGCAATTCATCAACACTCTCCCAAAATTTCACAGTTTAGAATCAAAGTACACATACTTCTTTGTTAGGAAATTTGAAGAAGTATGCCTCATGATGCGCATTCCCCAGTTAGGAGACGATGCCGTTAGGTTACATTTCATTCCCTTTTCCCTAAAGGACCTAGCAAAGAAATGGTTGTATAGCTTGGCCGTGAACTCAGTCACAACGTGGGACAATTTCATCAAGGCTTTCTTGAAGAAATTTTACCCAATCCACAAGACTGCCCTCATCAAAAAATATCATGCAGTTTAGGTAAGAGCAGAGTGAACTATTCTGGAGATACTTTGAGCGATTTAAAGATCTTTTAGCTTAGTGCCCTCATCACGGTGTAGAGAAATATCATTAGTGCCATATTCTCTATGATGGTTTGGATTATCAAATAAAAATCTTGTTAGAAATCATGTGTCATGGGAGATTCTTGCAAAAGGATGAAAATCAGGGTTGGGATTTATTTGAAGATCTAACTGAGAAAACCCTCTAATGAGAGCCAGCCTCTGAGAAGCCAAGGAATTCATAATTTATAACTTCTAAATGAGGGCTCCTATCCTTAGAATCATCCATAACTGTTGAAACTAAGATTGTCACTCTGATGAGAAGAATAGAGGCTGAAGAAACAAAAGAGCTAGCCAAAGTCAACCAAATCAACCCACCACCAATTCACAATCTGGGTTGTTCATATTGTCAGGCACCAAAATATGTTTACAAAGAGTGTCCAGTTTTTCAAACTCATCAAGTACCGCCGGAACACAAGAATACGGCTTACTCGAGGCCGCAACACAATCCCTACTCGCAGACTTTACTCGCAGACTTATAATCCCGGTTAGAGAAATCACCTGAATTTCTCTTGGGGCCCGGACAATTCTCCCAGGCCCAATTTCACCAATAATCATCACCATCCTAATCATCAAGCAAACTTTCCCAGTCAACCCTTTATGGAGCAGATTGAGATGAGCTAGCAGATATTGAGGCATGAATAGGATCAATTTGGATAGAACTTTTTGGCTTAGAGACCTGGTTGTTCATATTGTCAGGAAAGAAGGTGGACAATCAGGTGCGTCCAACTCGAATAACCATTCAGTTAGCCGATCGATCTGTGAAAGTTCACAAAGGGAAAATCATATATGTACTTATTTGGGTCAGGGATTTTATCTACCCTATTGACTTCATTGTGCTTGAGACCCAATCTGTTGAAAACACCTAGAGGGGGGGGGGGGTGAATAGGTGAAAATGCTAATCTAACAATCTTTTAAAAACAAGTATGAATGAATGATGCAACGATCACTCAAAACAAGACTAAGAGCCGAATACCCGGTGAAGGGTTCTGAACTCCTTCCTCGTGATTCCTCTAGATATGAGTTTGAGGTGCGTATTGCAATCTTGTGTATGAGTAATGATCGACA
Source organism: Agave tequilana (assembly GCA_038442645.1). Taxonomy (NCBI): domain Eukaryota; kingdom Viridiplantae; phylum Streptophyta; class Magnoliopsida; order Asparagales; family Asparagaceae; genus Agave; species Agave tequilana. The sequence goes on from JAVJIF010010046.1 coordinate 68,469, forward strand.
ATGAGACAAGAAATGAATTTGAAGCAATAATGAAATGCACACAAGATATATCACAAGGTATGAATGAATAGCAATAACACAAACAAGAAAGTAAGAGCAATAGAGAGCAAAAAGAAAATCAATCGCAAACACAAAGTATTTGTTTCGAGGTTCGAGCCACCGCTCTACTCCCCGCCTTCCACTATCCACCGAGGACTTTATAAGGTCTACCGAAGACTGGAGTACCGAACTCCACCACTTACAAACCTCTACCGAAGAGGTATCTCAACAAGAACAAGAAGAAGGAACAAGTAGCCAAGTGATCACCAAAAGGATCACAAACTTCTTACAAACTTTCTCTTTACAACTTCCTTATAGAATGAGGATGGGAATTTTGGCTCTAGAAGTGTAGTGAGAAAAACAAACTCAGTTGTAAATGAAACTTGCTTGAGAACACAACTGAAAAACAATAGCCAAGAATGCAAGAGAGAATTGAGAGCTTTGAAACTTTTTCTTTCTTTTGAAAACTTGTAAACTAGGGATTTTTCTTAATGATTTTGCAAGAGACCTATCTCCTCTATTTATAAGGAGAGGAAGGGATTAAAACTTATTTAATTTAAGCTTATTTGATCAGAAAATAATCCACAATACTCAGAAAAAGTCTGCCACAAAAACAGTGTAAAAACAGATTTCAGATTTGCACCAAAGAGGAAAGAGCCGTTGGGCTCTGGCAGGCTTGGCGGTCGACCGTCCCGGTCGGCCGTCAGCCTGCTGGCATATAGCCGTTGGGCTCGGGTCGACCGGTCGGCCGACCGGCAAAGAGAAGGAAACACAGTTTTGTATAGGCGGTCGGCCGGTCGGCCGACCGACAAAAACAGAGAGCAGAAGTTTTCGGTCGGTCGGCCAGTCGGCCGACCGACAGACGTGCACGAGCGTGCACGTCCAGGACACAGGATCCGGTCGATCGGTGCGGTCGGCCGGTCCAGCCTGAAACAGAAAATAGAGAGGAATTTGGACAATGAAAATTTTCAGAATAATTTTTGTAGGAAAATATTACTAAGTATCATGCTGGAAAGATAGAAATACATGATATAAACAAGATATAAAATTTGTAAACATTGAATCATGTATAGAGACCAAGGCATGAACTTTAAACAAAACATCAAAACTAAAAACTATATTTTTGGAAAAATGTGTGTGTGTGTCCTAGAGCCAATATTCTACAACCTCAAACTTTAACAAACTATTTCTTACATTGATTCTAATTGACTACAAGGTCTTCAAGTGGGCTTCTCCATATGTGATCTTGCAAAGCTTGATACTTGAGCCCGAAATGAGGTGACTTGAGTCAAAAACACCTTCCTTTAGGGAAGAATGCTCCTAGAATCATAAGAACCCTGAAACACACTAAAACAACAAACATGATTAGTACAAATAACTATATATGTTTTGTGATCATCAAAACACACTAAAACGGGTGATTATAACCTTGGGCCAACATTCTCCCCTTTTTGATGATGACAAAACATATAGTTATTTTAAACATGGGAAAGGAGCATGGAAGCTCCCCTTCAAATTATGCTATGTATAAAAGAATGACTATGTATAAAAATGAATGGCTATATACATAAAACATAAAACACAATGCACAAAATAAAATCCAAAGTGCATAAAACTTAAAACTCTAAAGTTAAAATAAACTAAACTAATAAACTTTTTCTCCCCCTTTTGTCATACATCAAAAAGGGTAAACAAAATAAGAAAATTTTCTTTCAAGAATCTATAATACAAACATTTAACTCACCACAAATAAATGAAAATCTAGCATAGTCTAGAGGTTTTGTAAAAATATCGGCAAGTTGAAAATCGGTAGAAACATAATCAATATCAATATCACCTTTCTCATAATGATCTCTAAGAAAGTGATATCTAATGTCAATGTGCTTAGTTTTACTATGTTGATTTGCATTTTGGTCATATGAATAGTACTAGTATTATCACAAAATATTTTAATATGATCAAAATGCAAATCATAGTCAAGGAGAGTATGTTTCATCCAAAGAACTTGTGCACAACAAGCTCCGGCTGCAACATACTCCGCCTCGGCGGTTGAAAGGGCTACCGAATTTTGCTTTTTGGAAGACCAAGAAACAAGACAATTACCAAGAAATTGACATGTTCCACTTGTACTCTTCCTATCTACCCTACAACCCGCATAGTCGGCATCCGAAAAACTCTTCATTTCAAATAGTCCGGTTTTCGGATACCACAAACCCATTTCAATTGTGCCCTTAAGGTATCTAATAATGCGTTTTACCGCTACTAAATGAGACTCCTTAGGACATGATTGAAAACGAGCACAAAGACATACACAAAACATAATATCCGGCCTACTAGCCGTCAAATACGATAAACTACCAATCATGCTACGATAAAGCTTAATGTCTACACTTTTACCTTGTTCATCCTTGTCAAGCTTGGTGGTTGTTGCCATGGGAGTTTTGCTCACTCTATCTCCTTCAAGCCCGAACCTCTTGATAAGTTCTTTTGTGTACTTGGCTTGATTGATGAAGATCCCATCCTTTCTTTGCTTGATTTGGAGACCAAGGAAATAGTTGAGCTCACCCATCATAGACATTTCGAATTCATCCTTCATGCATGATTCAAAAGCTTGGCAAAGAGATTCATTAGTAGAACCAAAAATGATATCATCCACATAAATTTGCACAATAAGAATATCATTTTCAACATGTTTTGTAAACAAAGTAGTATCTATTTTACCTTTCTTAAAACCATTTGAAATTAGAAATGAAGAAAGCCTTTCATACCAAGCCCTAGGGGCTTGTTTTAAACCATAAAGAGCTTTGTCAAGTTTGAAAACAAAATCCGGATGTGTAGGATCAACAAACCCGGGAGGTTGTTCAACATACACCTCCTCTTCAATAAATCCATTTAAGAAAGAACTTTTAACATCCATTTGAAAAAGCTTAAAATCTTTATATGAAGCAAATGCAAGTGTCATCCGTATGGCTTCAAGCCGTGCTAAGGGTGCAAAGGTTTCATCAAAATCGATACCTTCAATTTGAGTGTAACCTTGGGCAACTAACCTAGCTTTATTCCTAACAACGTTACCCGACTCATCCAACTTGTTCTTAAAGATCCACTTAGTATCAATTGTTGGTCTATCGTGGGGCCTAGGAACAAGGTGCCAAACTTGGTTGCGCTCAAATTGATTGAGTTCCTCTTGCATGACTAGCAACCAATATGAGTCGGCTTCGGCTTCGAGGACGCTTTTGGGTTCAAAATGAGAAATAAAAGCATAGTGTCCACAAAAATTATGAAGATGAGAACGAGTAGTTACCCCTTGAGATACTTCACCTATAACAAGGTCCTTGGGATGATGTGGATTGTATCTCCAATCCTTTGAAAGTTGTTGAGTAGGCTCTACATCATCTCCTTGAATTTCGTTTCCTTGAGCCTCATTTTCTTTAGCTTCATTTCCTTCATCATCCTTTGGCATGCTTACAATTGTAGGTGAATCCTTCAAAGTGATTTTCTCCATGTCTTCATGTAAAGAGTATATTTCTACAACATTCTTAACAAACACATTAGATTCCTCAAATTTTACATGTAAAGATTCCTCAATAGTCAAAGATGACTTGTTGAAGACTCTATACGCTTTATTAGTATTTGAGTATCCAACAAAAATTGCTTCATAAGATCTAGCATCAAATTTACCTAAGTTATCTTTTGTATTTAAAACAAAGCATTTGCATCCAAAAACTTTAAAGTATGAAACATTTGGCTTTCTAGAATAATAAATCTCAAAAGATGTTTTTGAAGTATTTTTGCATAAGAAAACTCTATTGATATGTAGCATGATGTATTAACGGCCTCGGCCCATAGATAATTAGGGAGACCATATTCACTAATCATTGTCCTAGCCATCTCTTGTAATGTCCGATTTTTCCGCTCAACTACTCCATTTTGTTGTGGAGTTCTAGGACAAGATAGTTCATGCTTAATTCCATGTTCTTCACAAAAAGTGATAAAGGGTAGGTTAATGAATTCACCACCTCTATCACTTCTTATTCTTAAAATTGAAGAATCATTTTCCTTTTCAACTCTTTTCTTAAAGGCTTGAAAATGTGAAAAGGCTTGATTTTTATGCTCTAAAAAGAAAACCCATGTAAAACGTGAAAAATCATCAACCAAAACAAATGCAAAACGTTTCCCACTTAGACTTTTGGTTTGAGTAGGACCAAACAAATCCATATGGATCAACTCCAAGGGACGTGATGTCAAGATATCCTTGATTGACTTGAAAGAGGACTTGGTTTGTTTCCCAAGTTGGCACGCGTCGCAAACGCGGTCCTTTTCAAAGTTCAAGCAAGGAATACCCTTCACCATTTCCTTGTTGTTTAACCTAGATAGATGGTCAAAAGAAATGTGGCCTAATCTTCTATGCCACAACCAAGAGTCATCATCGAGGGCTTTCAAACAAGTAATATTGCAAGACATATTAGACAAGTCAATCATGTACATATTGCTTTCACGAAAACCGGAAAATATACATGTGTTAGATTGTCTATCAAAAACTCTACAAGCTATGTTATCAAAAACAACATCAAAACCTTTATCACAAAGTTGACTAATACTCAAGAGATTATGCTTGAGTCCATCAACTAAAACAACATTTTCTATTAAAGGGGATATACCAAGTTTAATATTACCAATACCGATGATTTTACCCTTGGCATCATCTCCGAAGGTGACGGTGACACCTTCATGGTATCTTGATAGGGTTGCAAAGTTGTTGATATCCCAAGTCATGTGCCTTGAGCAACCACTATCAAGATACCACAATCCATTACGTCGTTGTGCCTTGAAAAATACCTACATCATTTAACAAATTATTGACTTTGGTACCCACATTCTCTTGGGTCCTTGAAAGTTAGTATTTCAAACCCAAACATTATGACGAGATGCATTTAGCTATCATAGCAAAACTTAACTAAGTGACCTTTACGGCCACAAAAGGTGCATGAAAAATACGTTCCCATACATGAATGCATGATGTGTGTGTGGAGGGTGAGCATGTTTGGGGTTTGGCATGATGTAAAGGTTGTGAGGTATGAACATGAGCATGAGCATGAGCAAGAGATTGTTTCTTAGAGGCTTGTTTCTTAGGAAACATAGCCTCAAGTCTATTCTTATCAAATTCACACTTTTTCAAAACTACTCCTAATGAGTCAATTTTCTCTTTAAGCATGGAAATCTCATTTTCATTAACTTGTGGAAACTTGCCTTTACAAGAAATCTTATAATTTATCAAAATCTTTTGTGTAGAAACTAGTGTGGAAAGTAATTCATCTTTTTCTTTAGTGAGAGTAAAAACATGATGATTAAGAGACTCATTTTCCTTTTTCATATTTAAATACTTTTTCTAAGAACATCATAGTTATGTAAGAGTTCTACAAAAGCTTCTCCTAATTCATCCATAGAAAGCTCATCATCAAAAGAGGTGGAAGGGGTTACCTTGCTTGTGCTTTCATTAGCCATGAAGCACATGTTGGCGGTGTCAACTTCCTCCTCGGATTCACTCTCGGAATCCCATGTAGCCTTCAATGCTTTCTTCTTGTAAGGCTTCTTGGAGGTGGAGGGCTTTACTTTATCCGGACATTCCGCCACAATATAGCCCGGTCTTTGGCAATTGAAGCAAATAATCTTCTTTTCTTCTTACCTCCTTGCCATCTCCTTCTTCCTTGGAACTTTGCCTTATTATACATCCTCCGAACGTTCTTAACAAGAAGTGAGAGCTCTTCGTCATCTTCTTCTTCATCGTCTTCGTCGGAGTATGAGGATTGACTCTTGAAGGCAATAGCTTTCTTCTTGGAGGGAGCCATTTTCTCCCTTGCTTTTCTCTCCATCTCATGGGTTTTGAGGTTCCCAATGAGACCTATAAGCTCCATCTCCTCCTTGTCATTGAGTTCCTTCAAGGTAGTTGCTTTGACTTCCCATGAAGGAGGAAGAGCCCGGATGATCTTCCTTACTCTTTGGTCATTGTCAATACCATCACCTAGAGAAGAAAGTCCATTAGTAATCTTGGTAAATCTAGTAACCATATCATCTATGGTTTCATTTTCATTCATAGAAAAATTCTTATATTGGGACCGAAGAAGGTCTATCTTAGCCTTCCTCACTTGTGAAGTCCCCTCATGTGTAACAAGCAAATGTGACCAAATTTCAAATGCGGATTTACAATGTATTACTCTAGCAATATCATCATCATTAAGTGCTTGAAGTAATGCATAGTGTGCTCTAGAGTTAGCATCAAATTCTTTGGTCTCAATTTCGGACCAAGTGGACTCATCACCGGTGGGTGCACTAAATGGTTTGGTCACCGCCTTTGCAACCCGGCTTCCTAGGGATTGCAAGAAAACGGTCATCTTAACCTTCCATATGGGAAAGTTAAGGCCATCAAACTTTGGGGGGGTCTTAATTCCATCGGCCATTTTTACTAAGTGAAAGAGTATGAAATGAATGTGGTGATTAGCAAATAAAGGATCTCTCTAAGGTTGTTAAGCCAAGAGCCTAGAGACCTATGCTCTGATACCAATTGAAAACACCTAGAGGGGGGGGTGAATAGGTGAAAATGCTAATCTAACAATCTTTTAAAAACAAGTATGAATGAATGATGCAATGATCACTCAAAACAAGACTAAGAGCCGAATACCCGGTGAAGGGTTCTGAACTCCTTCCTCGTGATTCCTCTAGATATGAGTTTGAGGTGCGTATTGCAATCTTGTTGTATGAGTAATGATCGACAATGAGACAAGAAATGAATTTGAAGCAATAATGAAATGCACACAAGATATATCATAAGGTATGAAAGAATAGCAATAACACAAGCAAGAAAGTAAGAGCAATAGAGAGCAAAAAGAAAATCAATCGCAAACACAAAGTATTTGTTTCGAGGTTCGAGCCACCGCTCTACTCCCCGCCTTCACCGCCGTGAAGGGTTTCCACTATCCACCGAGGACTTTACAAGGTCTACCGAAGACCGGAGTACCGAACTCCACCACTTACAAACCTCTACCGAAGAGGTATCTCAACAAGAACAAGAAGAAGGAACAAGTAGCCAAGTGATCACCAAAAGGATCACAAACTTCTTACAAACTTTCTCTTTACAACTTCCTTATAGAATGAGGATGGGAATTTTGGCTCTAGAAGTGTAGTGAGAAAAACAAACTCAGTTGTAAATGAAACTTGCTTGAGAACACAACTGAAAAACAATAGCCAAGAATGCAAGAGAGAATTGAGAGCTTTGAAACTTTTTCTTTCTTTTGAAAACTTGTAAACTAGGGATTTTTCTTGGTGATTTTGCAAGAGACCTATCTCCTCTATTTATAGGGAGAGGAAGGGATTAAAACTTATTTAATTTAAGCTTATTTGATCAGAAAATAATCCACAATACTCAGAAAAAGTCTGCCACAAAAACAGTGTAAAAATAGATTTCAGATTTGCACCAAAGAGGAAAGAGCCGTTGGGCTCTGGCAGCGGTCGACCGTCCCGGTCGGCCGTCAGCCCTGCTGGCATATAGCCGTTGGGCTCGGGTCGACCGGTCGGCCGACCGGCAAAGAGAAGGAAATACAGTTTTGTATAGGCGGTCGGCCGGTCGGCCGACCGACAAAAAACAGAGAGCAGAAGTTTTCGGTCGGTCGGTCGACCGACAGACGTGCACGAGCGTGCACGTCCAGGACACAGGATCCGGTCGACCAGTGCGGTCGGCCGGTCCAGCCTTAAATAGAAAATAGAGAGGAATTTGGACATTGAAAATTTTCAGAATAATTTTTGTAGGAAAATATTACTAAGTATCATACTGGAAAGATAGAAATACATGATATAAACAAGATATAAAATTTGTAAACATTGAATCATGTATAGAGACCAAGGCATGAACTTTAAACAAAACATCAAAACTAAAAACTGTATTTTTGGAAAAATGTGTGTGTGTGTCCTAGAGCCAATATTCTACAACCTCAAACTTTAACAAACTATTTCTTACATTGATTCTAATTGACTACAAGGTCTTCAAGTGGGCTTCTCCATATGTGATCTTGCAAAGCTTGATACTTGAGCCCGAAATGAGGTGACTTGAGTCAAAAACACCTTCCTTTAGGAAGAATGCTCCTAGAATCATAAGAACCCTGAAACACACTACAACAACAAACTTGATTAGTACAAATAACTATATATGTTTTGTGATCATCAAAACACACTAAAACGGGTGATTGTAACCTTGGGCCAACATCTGTGTCAAACCCAAGGTCTCAAACTCCAGTCATCTTAAGGCGCCCATTCCTTGCTACAGCTAATGCCATAATCAACTGTATGAACGTGTCCATGCGATTGACCTTTGGAGACATGACAAGGAGGTCATTATTTTCAACCTAGGAAAATAACCTAGGGATATGGATGATCAGACATTTGAGGTCAACTCTATTGAAATTTGACAAGTGAAAATGAGGAAAGCATGGAGATAGACACGAAGAGCGAGTTTGAGTCTGAGGATTTCAATTTAGAGCAGATCATTGATTCAGCAGTGGATTAGGCGTCAAGCCCAAGTGTACCTAATCCCAAGACCGAAATTCTAATTATCCCTTCTAATGAATCTACTCCTTCCTTAGAATTAAAAGCTTTGCCCGAACACCTCAAGTATGCGTACCTAAGCGGAAGAGAAACCCTACCAATCATCATAGCATCCCATCTGACTGGGAAACAAGAAGAAAGCTTGATGTCAATTTTAAAAAAATATAGAGAAGCCATTAGATGGACAATGAATGACATTAACGGGATAAGTCCAGCAATAGTACAACACAGAATTCATTTGAATGATGATATGACTCCTAGGAGGGACCCACAGCGTAAGCTTAACCCAGTCATGCAAGATGCTTTGAAAACAGAAATTTTGAAACTATTAGATAATGAGATAATTTATCCCATTTTTTATAACCAATGGGTTAGCCCGGTCCACATTGTCCCTAAGAAAGCTGGTTTCATGGGAGTAGAAAATGAAAACAAGGAGTTGGTACAAACAAGACTACCACCAAAGTTCGTGTTTGTATTGATTATCAGAAATTGAAAGCAGCTACCCATAAAGATCACTTCCCGCTACCCTTCATCGATCAAATGCTAGAACGCTTAGCTAGACACGAGTACTACTGTTTTCTGAATGGGTACTCAGGATACAATCAGATCCTCATTGCTACAGAGGACAAGGAGAAGACCATGTTTACTTGCTCATTCGAAACCTTTGCCTACCGACGCATGCCCTTTGAATTGTGCAATGCTCTCGCGACATTCCAACGGTGCATGCTCAGTCTTTTCTCTGATATGATAGAATGTTCCTAGAAATTTTCATGGATGATTTCTCCATCTATGGAGATTCATTTGACCAGTGTCTTTATCACTTAAAGTTAGTTCTTCAAAGATGCAATGAAAAGAACTTAACTCTAAATTGGGAAAATTTTCACTTCATGATAAGACGGGGGATTGTCTTGGGCCATGAGATCTCAAGGAGAGGGATCGAAGTTGGCAAAGCAAAGATAGAAGTGATCGCTAAGTTTTCACCACCCAAATGCATTAAGGATATCTGATCTTTTTTAGATCATGCTGGGCTCTACCGACAGTTTATTAAGGACTTTAGCAAAATCGCTAGATGATTGAGATTTTACCTGCACACAAGAATACAAAATTTCAGATCTAAGAATAGGATGTGCAAGGTACTCAATTCTACCGCTATAGCAAGTGGCTTTGCGGGTCGTGATCCACAGGGAGGGACTAGCGATGGAAGCTTTTTAGTAAGTTTCTTTTATTTACAATGATATTTACAATAATATTTACAATAATATTTACAATGAAAAAGAGTGGAAGAGATTGGGAATATTGTGGTGTTGGTAATCTAAGCTAAAGAAATAAAAGAAAGAAAACTAAAAACTAAAAACATACTTACCTCTTCGGCGTCTGCTTACCTTTGGACCGTATCAACGATGTACCTTTCTTTGAAGGCGAGCGAAGCATGGAATATAAGATCTTCCCCATTCCCGATTTACACTATGAAATAAAAGAGCGAGCTATACTACCATGGAAATGGATGTTCATCTTCATAAACCATCAACGACACTTGCAAGGAGAAGGAAACTTCGAGGCTATTGGTTTTACTTGGATCAACCAACACAAAAGAGGGAAACAAAAACAAAACAAGAATAAAGAAGAAACAGAACTTCGATTTGATTCTTATAACAATGGAAGAAAAGACTTACACCGATGTCACCTCAGTACAAGCTTGATCTCCTTCCTCCATGAAACTCGTCTCTCCTCTCAGTTACATAAAAAAATAAAAATTACATAAAAGAAAACTGAAACAAACTTAAGTTGCAATCTACAAATTAGAGAGAATCTAAAGAAAAACCCTAAGCTCGTTTATGTACTCGACAGGATGCCCCCTCTCTGTTGCTCTGCAGGGGTATTTATAGGCGCTGGAAGAAGTAGAGTCCCAATACAACTCTCCCACAAAATCTTATCGCCAGACTCGTCCATAGTGCCGCGGAAACGCGGCTATGGCCGCGTTTTCGCGGCCATATTGTGATCTCTGGCCACGCGCTTTCGCGCGTGGACTCCTCTGGTCCGTCCATCTGGGTATATCCTTCTGGAAGTTGTGTACCGACTCTTTATTTTGAAAATTCGGGATAACTTGGGAAGCAAGTTACCCTAAATCCAAATCTTTTAAAACGATTTTATTATCTTTGCACTCTTCTCCCCTTATCTATAGCCTTGTCCTGCAAGCAATTAGGGTTTAGTAGAAGTCCATCCCTTTCCTCTTCTTTTAGTAATTGCAACTTTTGCACATGGGCTTGCACATGGGCTTTTTGGGGCTTCTGGGCTTCATTTAGGCTTTATTCTTTTATTTAAATAATTACTCAAGGCCTGCACACATTAAATAACAAAACATTAGTAATAGTGCATAATTAAAAGAATAAATAGGGAAATATGATAGTAAATATGATGATAAATATGCACTTTTTACTACCTATCACACCCCCACACTTATCTTTTTGCTCGTCCTCGAGTAAAAATAAAAAAGAATAAGAGAAGAAAAACTAATCTAGCTAACTCACTTTCGTAGGAATCACGGTTGCACTTAGCATGTGCAACAAGCCGTTAAACCTCTAGGTTACCCTAGAGGACGAGTGTTGTCTCGTGAGGGTTTTCAGCGGATTACACCCACAAAATCCATAAAAAGGAAAATATTTGAAATACGTTTGAAGAGACTAAGTAGTCTATAAGTTTTAGGATTATCATTTTATTCATTCTTAAACTTAGTCTTTATATAATAAATTGTTATCCATTTTAGGTAAGAATCAAAATTGAATTTTTGTATAGTCTTTTTCGTTACCAAAAGTCATATGCATCCTTGTGAATCTTTACTAGTAATTCTTTAACTTGGACTCTCATGCCTCTTTATTATTATTATTATTATTATTATTTTTATATATATTTTTTTCTCTTTTTTTTAAATATGTATAACTCATCTAATTTTCTTTCGTATAAGTATCAAGGCTTCTTGAGGCCCTCATACCTAACTAATTGACTATTAGATGTGTTAGTACATATATAGATAATATTCCTTAATTTTCTTAGGCTTTCTAATCCACCCATGTAGCGAACTTAAAGTCGGTGGCTCCCAAACTGGTTGGTCTTAGGGCACCGGGTTAGAAAACACCCCACGGACTTAAGGATTCGAGTGAACTAGGACACAAAACTAAGGACTTATTTATAAAATCACCTTTAGGCGTGAATACTTATGCTTCTTGAGGCACATGTATCCAGCTTAATTAGTGAATTTCTTTGTTTTTTTTTATGTTACTATATATATTTTTATAAGGCACAAGAGTCTTTGTCTTAGAATCCTAGATGTGTAAGTGTATTAGGTATGCACAGTTCATTAAGGTAAAAATTAAGACTAATTACTTATTCAATTTTTCCTCCTATACCTAAAAATTCAGCAATTTATTTATTTTGACCAAGTTTTTAGAAATCCTAATCATGATTTTTCTAATTCTTAAGACTAACTTAGATTTCTTTCAAAAGATAAGTCAAAATATTGTCCGTTTTTTTTTTAATTAGTTTCTACCTATGTTAGTATGTTAGTAAATCCTCCCCACAACTATCTCATGCATTGTCCTCAATGTATGAATGAATGCATGTATGCATGAAAAAGAAGAAAGGGAAAGAAAATATTACCTTAAGGTGGTGGTTCCGGTGGTAGTCTAATTGGTCCACGAAATGCGGCCCAATCAAATTTTCGTGGAATTCGGAGGAACCCACCAGAAATCTCTCTTGTATAACCCACTAAAATGATGTATGTATGAAAAAATTCCACCCCATCTAATTTCCAAATTCCATAATTATTTTCAGAGTCAATTGTGTCAACCGCCTTGTCCCAAAATGGAGTGTGAAAAGATGGAATGATTGACTTGGACTTCAGAAGTACGGGAACGAATACCGACTCAGGAAAGTAACTTAAATCAAATAATGGTTCAGGAGTCGAGCTTGGTTCAAGAAGTGGGTCCAAATCAAGAAGTTGAAACTCAAGTCCACAATCATTTTCCCACAATGGAATGTGACTTAAAATTGGTGATTCAAGTTCAAGAATGACAGGTGTGGGAATCAAAACTGACTCTAAAATATTACTAAAATCGGGTAGCAAAACAGGAGTCAATATTGATTCGGGAATTTGAACTGGATCACAAATTTGAGAATTTAGGTCACATATCTCATTGAGTTCAATATCATAAAAATGAGAACTGACCAATTTATCAATGGGACTTTCAACAGTATGAAATTGGTCAAGTTCAATATGATGATCATAAAAGATTGACAATTCAATTTCATAATGAATTGGCACAGGATCCAATGTTGACTCGAGAAAATTGAAATCAGGTGAAGACACCGGAGTCATTATTGGATCGGAAAGTAGAATTGAATAACCAAGTTGAGGGTCGGATCATTCTCAAGTTCTATTTCAGGAAATGAATAACTTGCCAAACTATCAATGTCATTTTCAAAAATTGGAGTTTGGGCAAGTTTAAATGATTGTACTGAAATAGAATCTTGTTTTTCAAAGCAACGTGACTCTTCAGCTCTAACAGAATGGTTATCAGAAATGGCCGAACGGTGAGAACGTAAAGTTTGAACCATCATATCTATTTCATGATCACGATCGATTCTAGCCTGAGTCATGACTTCAAGCATCTTTTCATAGTCGATTGGTGCATCATTTTGTTGTGATTGGACTTGAAAAGATGAAGTGTTGTTGTGACAATCGTGATGAAATTGTGAGTCGGTCAGATTCTGTGATTGGTGCTTGGACTCACGCATCATCATGTCCAAGATTGATGGTGATTGTTGCATGGACTCATGCATACTCATCATTTCCAAGATAGATGGTTTTGTATTATGAACTGTTGGAACTGAGTATGAATCTTGAGAATATTGTGGACAAGGTGGATAAGGAGGACAAGTTGGTTGAAAATTAGACTCGGGGGAGGCGAATCCCCATGGACTCTGTGAAGAGTTGAAATTGTTGTGGAAATTATGGTCATAAGATGGGGGGCATGGGTTATATTCATTCGGATAAGACCACTCCGGCACACTAGGTTGGTCAAAGTTATGATATGCCGGGTTGGTAATATCCGAAAAAGAGGTTGGTGTGTAATATGGATTAAAATTAGAAAAATTATTGTTATAAGCCATATCACACAATACAAACAAAAAACAAACAAATAAGCAAACAAAGGAAAAACAAAAAAAAAATTCTAAACTAAGTTAGGGTAGACCTATGACCTAGACGACTCCTAACTGGTTAGACTGTCCACGGGAGGTATAATGCAGACTTTGACCACAAGTTAATCAGCCAGGTCAGGGCAAGATTGGTGAGAGCTTTTCTGTCAAAGACGTTCCTTAATTAAATAACCACCAATCTTCGGGCTTTCGGCCCTCAATCCCCTTCCTAGACACTGATTTGGCAAGAGTCAAATTCCAACACCGTTCCCCTTAGGATAATCTCCTAATTGAGTCTGAGATGTCCCTAGGGCCAACGTCTACTCATTTTTTAGTTAGGCTTGGGTTAGTGAGTGAGGAGATTGTTTGTGGGCTAAGGAAGGGTAATGACTTCCCCACCTTATCTTATTTGTAGGACAAGCCCTTAAGTCAATTTGGTGCACGTGTAAAGCAATAGACAAATATTCACTCAAAAGCAGTGGTCAGCCAAGAGTGTTTCCTAATCTATATGCAATGCAAACGTACCTTGTCGCCAGCACTCTTCAACAAAATTAAAAAAATTAAATAGACACGTGCCTATGATGCAAGAGTCTAATTTTTATTTTATTTTCAACGAATAGGTTACTGTTAATTAATTAGCAGTATGCAGGGTGATTACAGAGAAAAATTAACAGAACAGTAAGTCTAACTTTAAATTTCCAGCAACCTGCAGAAAACTTAATGAGTAGTTCACTACTCAGGCCGCGGAAACGCGGCTATTGCCGCGTTTGCGCGGCTCTGTAGTAAGCTCTGCTGCTCTGCCTTCGAGGGCAAAGGCACAGAGTTGCTATATGTCCTTTGCTGTAGTTATATTTCCTGTTCTCTGATCCTGCAAACAAAATAATAAATAAATCAATAATTAGTTTTTTTTAGAGAATAACTTACCGTCCCTCCCCGGCAAAGGCGCCAAAATTTTGATTGAGATTTTACCTGCACACAAGAATACAAAATTTCAGATCTAAGAATAGGATGTGCAAGGTACTCAATTCTACCGCTATAGCAAGTGGCTATGCGGGTCGTGATCCACAGGGAGGGACTAGCGATGGAAGCTTTTTTAGTAAGTTTTCTTTTATTTACAATGATATTTACAATAATATTTACAATGATATTTACAATGAAAAAGAGTGGAAGAGATTGGGAATATTGTGGTGTTGGTAATCTAAGCTAAAGAAATAAAAGAAAGAAAACTAAAAACTAAAAACATACTTACCTCTTCGGCGTCTGCTTACCTTTGGACCGTATCAACGATGTACCTTTCTTTGAAGGCGAGCGAAGCATGGAATATAAGATCTTCCCCATTCCCGATTTACACTATGAAATAAAATGGCGAGCTATACTACCATGGAAATGGATATTCATCTTCATAAACCATCAACGGCACTTGCAAGGAGAAGGAAACTTCGAGGCTATTGGTTTTACTTGGATCAACCAACACAAAAGAGGGAAACAAAAACAAAACAAGAATAAAGAAGAAACAGAACTTCGATTTGATTCTTATAACAATGGAAGAAAAGACTTACACCGAGTCACCTCAGTACAAGCTTGATCTCCTTCCTCCATGAAACTCGTCTCTCCTCTCAGTTACATAAAAAAATAAAAATTACATAAAAGAAAACTAAAACAAACCTAAGTTACAATCTACAAATTAGAGAGAATCTAAAGAAAAACCCTAAGCTCGTTTCTGTACTCGACTGGATGCCCCCTCTCTGTTGCTGTGCAGGGGTATTTATAGGCGCTGGAAGAAGTAGAGTCCCAATACAACTCTCCCACAAAATCTTATCGCCAGACTCGTCCATAGTGCCGCGTTCGGAAACGCGGCTATGGCCGCGTTTTCGCAGCCATAGTGTGGTCTCTGGCCACGCGCTTTCACGCGTGGACTCCTCTGGTCCGTCCATCTGGGTATATCCTTCTGGAAGTTGTGTACCGACTCTTTATTTGAAAATTCGGGATAACTTGGTAAGCAAGTTACCCTAAATCCAAATCTTTTAAAATGATTTTATTATCTTTGCACTCTTCTCCCCTTATCTATAGCCTTGTCCTGCAAGCAATTAGGGTTTAGTAGAAGTCCATCCTGTTGGCCCAAAGGCCCATCACTCTAGTTTTGATGATGATTAACTCATGAAGTTATAATACTAATGATCTTGTGTTTAATTAGTGACAGATTCATTATCAAGATCTTAGTAAGTGTGGAGCTTCAACAAAGGATTTTAAGACAAGTTTGGAGCTAGCACCGGTTGATTCACGAGCCTATGCATCAAGACCACATCAATTTGTTGAGCTCGTTGGATTGCACTTGGACCAAGTCAAGAGGATGAGAAGACTTCAAGGGAAGACTTCAAGATCAAGACTTGTGTCTAGGTATAAGATTTTTGTTTTTAGTTAAAATGTAAAGGATAGAGTAGTTGGTGGATTGCTCAAGTACATATACACACACACTCTTGATAGAATTGTTTTCATAAAAGATTTTCTTTGTGACAAAATACTATTTGGTTTTTGATATTCATGTTTACATCTTTCAACCAAAACCAAGTTTATGCTTAATGCCAAAAACATAGATATTTCCTCTTGATTGTGTAGTGGATCATATCCATACACACTATGCTTTAAAAGTATATCTTGTTTTTGTATTTGATGAAGAGTTTTGGAAAATAAGTTTTTTGGAAAATACAAGTTTTCACATGAGCCAAATATTTCCATAGTCCAAATCTTTTATAACATGCCTTGATTTTGTGCAAGCATGTTTGTATATCAAAGTATATTGGTTAAATTATTTTTGTAGATTTTATGTATTTTATGGGATTTTTATGAAAGCCAAAAGACCAACATTTTTCTCCCAAGTGCTGACCCAGAACTGGCTTACGGGTCGACCGGGCGGGTCGACCGGAACCAAGGGCAGGTCGACCGGGCGGGTCGACCGACGTGCACAGAACCGTGCACGTCTGGCAGTTCAGTGGGCGGGTCGACCAGGCAGGTCGACCGGAACTGAGAGCAGTGCTCTCTGTTCTTTGGGTCGACCGGAGGCTCCAACGGTCGGATTTTTGACCGTTGCGGGTCGACCGGCCGGGTCGACCGGCAGGCCTGACAGACCCCAACGGCTATATTTTTCTGGCCTATAAATTTGGGGTTTGGTCATTATTTTAAACTAAGATTTTAGGAGAGCTTTGAGCCAGTTTTTCCCATTCTTTTAAAAGGGTTTTCTCCACATATTTGAGAGCAAATATTTCCTATCTAAAGGAAGATTTTATTCAAGAGTGTTTAAAAGAGATTCTTTGAGTTTTCCTCCACCATTCTCATCCTAGTTTTTCTCACACAAACACTTGAGCTATCTATTGCTATTCATCTTATAGGAGTGTTGTAGTGAGAGCTTTTATTGGTGATCAAAGTGTTTAGATCTCCAAGAGATCATTTCTTGTACTTTGAGGAGGCGGACGTGTGTGTCCGCGTTGTTTCGAGTTCGGGTGCGAACTCCGTGTTTGAGGTGCGGCCTCGGCAAGCTTGTGGGGCTTGCGTCTGTACGGGACTAGGGAGTCCGAGGGTTTGTAGGTGTTGCGACACCGGGGAGAGATCCATTGGGATCTTGCATAGTGGAAATCCTTCGTGTGTCGAAGGCGGGGATGTAGAGCAAGTATGCTCGAACCTCGAAACAAACCCTTGTGTTTTGCGATTGCTCACTCTCTCTCTCTTTGTCTCTTTTATATCTTGCATGCTATTAATTGTCTTTATCATTTACATGCTTGATATATTGTGTGCTTAATTGATATACTTGCTTGGGATTGTTTGCTAACACTTGTATTCAACCAAGAGAGCCAACGCGGCACCTCAACCCATTCAAGGGGAATCTAGAGGAGTTTGTCCAGAGCCCTTCACGGGGAATTCGGCAACACTCTTTGGTTATACGTGGTGTTTAGTGTAAGAAGTTTAATTAGGTCATAATTGTTTTTTAGCTTCCGCATCATTTGGCATTAAGTGACCATTAGATTAGCCATCACCTATTCACCCCCCCTCTAGGTGAACTTACAATTGGTATCAGAGCTTGGTACTCTGATTTGGGTCTTACAACCTAGAGTTAAAGATCCTCATTTTAGGCTAATCACTATATTTTGTACACACTCTATGGAGTTCATGTCACCACCCACCTTTGACATTCTTAACATCCAAATTTGGAAGGTTAAGATGACTTTGTACCTCAAGGCCTTAGGCATTCATGTTTATCTTGCTACAATTAAAGATTCTTATATTAATAATAGCAAGTACATTGAGGCTAATGCTAAAGCCCTTCATGCTATCAAGTCAACCCTAAATGATGATTATTTATCTAGGATTTCTAATGTTGAATCGGCTTTTGTAGCTTGGAACATCATCACCTCCCTCGGCGAAAAAGATCTATATTATGCCGGGAGCGATTCGGACGTTGGAAGCGACATCTCTAACGTGTGCTACATGGTCCAAGGGGATAACCCCCTTGAGGTAAACACCGAATCTGATGATGAAGACATGTCATATGATGAGCTATCTACTTTTTGTCATCTATTGCTTGAAAAGTATGACATGATTAAGAAAGAAAATAAAAATTTGAAAAAGAACATTGCTTGCATGCTTAAAGAACATGATTCATTTAGAGATAACATTGCATGCTTAGAAAAAGAAAATAAAGATTTGAAAAATGAGAATGTTCCTTGCTTGCAAAATTGAATGATTTATGTGAAGGGAACACTACTTTGAAAAATAAAATTGATTTGGTGGAAAAAACAAAGAGAAAGTGTTTTGCAAGAAAATAACTCTTTGAAAAGAAAATTTGTTGAAAAAGAAAAAGAATTTGTTTCTAAAAGAAATAAGAAAAATGATTCTTTATCTCATCATGCTTTACATGCCACCACTAATGAGATAAATATGTTGAAAAATAAAATAGATAGTTTGAGCTCTAATTTGAGCACATGTGCATTCAATCATACTAAATTGGAGTCTTTGTTTTCAAAGAAACAAACTCCATCCATTCATGTACATCATCATGCTTATGTTGCACACCATGATCACACTCCTACACATAAGCATACTAAGGTGTACATATGTACACATTGTGACCGCAAAGGCCATTTAGCAAAATTTTGTTATGATAGGTTATATCACTTTAATTTTGCTAAGAATAAAAATGTCAAGGAACCCAAAAATTTTGCAAACAATAATGTTCCTTACAAGACTAACCCCAAAGGACCCAAGAAAATATGGGTATCAAAACCCCACCTTTTGCTTTGATGTAGGTGAGGGCTCTCACAAGACGTGAGAGGATTGGTGCCTTGGTAGTGGATGCACTTGGACATGATGGACATACTTTTGGGATGCATCACTATCAAGGAGCTTTGGTGGGACAACCACCATGTTAGGAGCTTTGGTATTGGTAACAATCTCTAAACTCTTACTTTTTATGTACATGCTAGTTCATTTATCATATTCATAGCATGTTCATATTTTTGCGTGCTTCATGTGGTATTTACATGCTTAGATGTAGAATGTGTCAAACTTGCATTTATACATATATGAATAGTGAATTACAATTGACTCATATATATTTGAACTTCATGCTCATTTGTATCCACTATATGCATATGTATAGACTAGTTTTGATGATTCTCTTTTATACATGTTTTGCCAATTTTTATGCTTTACTTCATGTATATGTATTTTTAATTCAAATCTAATAAATATACATGTATACCCGTGAGTCTCTTGCTTTCATGCAAATACATTTAATAGACTTTTTATACTTGGGATATGTATGTGTATTGTTAGGATTGGATAAATCATACATATACTTGAAGTTTACTTTAAGATGAAAAATAAAAATTTTCATGATTTGTTTTTAATGAGAATAAAATTTCATGTCTTGTCTAAAAATGAGATTCATGTTTGATTGAGCTTCATTGTCTATTTTCATGAAAATGCCATTTACATAACCTTTGAACACTCATCTTTTACTTTTCAAGATAATTTTGAGCTTTATGGACTATGAGTGCTTGAATTTTTATGTACTTAGTATAATTCATGAAAAACATATGATCTTATGTTTTTGAAGGATCTTTAACTAGTTTGTCAAAAATCTATTTAAACTAGTTATTTGTTCTTCAGACATACACATCATCTTACTATTCTTCAATCATAAATTCTTTTGTTTTCTCAAAATTTATTGATGCTTCATGATTTGAATATTAGTTTATATGTTAGTTTTGTCAACACTAGGATTTATACTTGTACATATCGTGGGCCACAAATAAATCTATTTATATTTGTGCTTGAATGCTTATTTGAACCCATGAAATGTGCTTGTATTGCTTGGTTTTGATGATACATACATTTTTAAACTTGTATTCCCACTTCTTGGATTTGATTTATGATCATGTGTTTTCATTTCATGTATATGTGTATTTTGCCAAACTTTAAGATATACATGTATACCTCTTGAGTCATTTGCCTTTCATGCAAATCTATATATATGGACTCAATTGTGTTTTGGGATATGTGTGTATACTTCTTGTGTTGTCAAAACATACATATACCTTGAAATATATTTTTTTTTAAAAAAAAAATTTGGTAGATTATACAACGAGATATACACTTAAACTTACCTTATGTCAATTGGTATCATTGGATTATTTCAATTGGTATCAATATGATTATTCTTTTTGTATATACTCATGTTTTGATTATATGTATGTATGTTTTCAAATTCAAATTATATCAATTTCTATTGGTATTCCCTTTTCATACATATATGTGATATTTGTGCCTAGTTAAAATTGTCTTACAGCACAAAGGTTATTAATGCTAAGCTAAATTCAAATCTTATTTTTCAAGCTTATGCATTAGTTTTTAAATTGGTATCAATATGTTTGATCATTATCTTACTATTGATCACTATTTTACAATTGATCATTTTCAAAATTGATGTCAAAATTCAAAATTTGTTTTATCGAGAGAATTCAAAATTTTGTTTGATAAAGAAAAAAAAATTTAAAATTTTTATTTGTATTGCCTATATGCAAGGAGAGCTTAACATCTCTCTTACATATAGATTCATGTTGAGTATATTATAAATTGAGGAGCTTGACAACTCTTCTTTATATGATATACGTGTGTAGGGGGAGCTTCACATCTCCTCTTATGCATTACATAATATGTGTTATGTGAGTTAGGGCTTGTCATCCCTTCTTCATGTAATGCATATGTGTAGGGAAGCTATCTTAGCGTCTTCCTCTTCATGAATGTATATCGCATATAAATTTTATTGATTGATTTGTATTACCCCTTCTTGATCTCTTTGTTTTGACAAAAAGGGGGAGAAAAATTTGTTTGATTTGATTTCACTTTGAACCCTTTGTTGATGATTGACAAAAAAGGGGGAGAAAGATTTTGAGTTTATATGCATGGTTGAATAAGATTTATGTTTATGCATATATATTTTTGTATTGCAAATAGGAGAAAAAGATTTTGATTTATGCTTGTTGCATGTTTTATCTCCATACTTGCATACATATTCATGTGCCTCATTGCCATATCTATTGTTTATTTGGTATGCATGAGTTAAGGGGGAGCTTCTTTGAAGCTTTACTTTAATCCATGCATATATAACTTCATGAGTTTTGTCATCATCAAAAAGGGGGAGATTGTTGGCCCAAAGGCCCATCACTCTAGTTTTGATGATGATTAACTCATGAAGTTATAATACTAATGATCTTGTTTTAATTAGTGACAGATTCATTATCAAGATCTTAGTAGGTGTGGAGCTTCAACAAAGGATTTAAGACAAGTTTTGGAGCTAGCACCGGTTGATTCACGAGCCTATGCATCAAGACCACATCAATTTGTTGAGCTCGTTGGATTGCACTTGGACCAAGTCAAGAGGATGAGAAGACTTCAAGGGAAGACTTCAAGATCAAGACTTGTGTCTAGGTATAAGATTTTGTTTTTAGTTAAAATGTAAAGGATAGAGTAGTTGGTGGATTGCTCAAGTACATATACACACACACACTCTTGATAGAATTGTTTTCATAAAAGATTTTTTTTGTGACAAAATACTATTGGTTTTTGATATTCATGTTTACATCTTTCAACCAAAACCAAGTTTATGCTTAATGCCAAAAACATAGATATTTCATCTTGATTGTGTAGTGGATCATATCCATACACACTATGCTTTAAAAGTATATCTTGTTTTTGTATTTGATGAAGAGTTTTGGAAAATAAGTTTTTTGGAAAATACAAGTTTTCACATGAGCCAAATATTTCCATAGTCCAAATCTTTTATAACATGCCTTGATTTTGTGCAAGCATGTTTGTATATCAAAGTATATTGGTTAAACTATTTTTGTAGATTTTTATGTATTTTATGGGATTTTATGAAAGCCAAAAGACCAACATTTTTCGCCCAAGTGCTGACCAGAACTGGCTTACGGGTCGACCGGGCGGGTCGACCGGAACCAAGGGCAGGTCGACCGGGCGGGTCGACCGACGTGCACAGAACCGTGCACGTCTGGCAGTTTAGTGGGCGGGTCGACCGGAACTGAGAGCAGTGCTCTCTGTTCTTTTGGGTCGACCGGGCGGGTCGACCGGAGGCTCCAACGGTCGGATTTTGACCATTGCGGGTCGACCGGTCGGGTCGACCGGCAAGCCTGACAGACCCCAACGGCTATATTTTTCTGGCCTATAAATTTGGGGGTTGGTCATTATTTTAAACTAAGATTTTAGGAGAGCTTTGAGCCAGTTTTTCCCATTCTTTTAAAAGGGTTTTCTCCACATATTTGAGAGCAAATATTTCCTATCTAAAGGAAGATTTTATTCAAGAGTGTTTAAAAGAGATTCTTTGAGTTTTCCTCCACCATTCTCATCCTAGTTTTTCTCACACAAACACTTGAGCTATCCATTGCTATTCATCTTATAGGAGTGTTGTAGTGAGAGCTTTTATTGGTGATCAAAGTTTTTAGATCACCAAGAGATCATTTCTTGTACTTTGAGGAGGCGGACGTGTGTGTCCGCGTTGTTTCGAGTTCGGGTGCGAACTCCGTGTTTGAGGTGCGGCCTCGGCAAGCTTGTGGGGCTTGCGTGTGTACGGGACTAGGGAGTCCGAGGGTTTGTAGGTGTTGCGACACCGGGGAGAGATCCATTGGGATCTTGCATAGTGGAAATCCTTCGTGTGTCGAAGGCGGGGATGTAGAGCAAGTGTGCTCGAACCTCGAAACAAACCCTTTGTGTTTGCGATTGCTCACTCTCTCTCTCTTTGTCTCTTTTATATCTTGCATGCTATTAATGAAAAACACCTAGAGGGGGGGGGGTGAATAGGTGCAAGTGCTAATCTAGAACTAAATGCAAAACTAAGTGCTCTAAATGCGGAAGCTTAAAACAATATTGCAATCACACTTAGTACAATCAACAAGTGTAGCCGAATTCTCCGTGAAGGGCTCTGGACTAACTCCTCTTAATTCCCCTAGATATGGGTTGAGGTGCTATGTGAAGCTCTTGTTGATTAAATACAAGTGAGGCACACACAAACAACCAAGCATATAAGATGATATGTCAATATGAATATATGCAAGGCCAACACAAGCAAATAGATATGATATGAATGAATTATGCTCAACACAAGCAAATATGATATGATGTTATGAATGATGCTTTGCACAATTAAATGAGAGAGAGTTGAGAGATATTGGATCAAACGCTAAGACAAGATATGTTTCGAGGTTCGAGCCCCTAGCTCTACATCCCCGCCTACACCACCGTGTAGGATTTCCAATCCACTATAGGAGTACCGAACTCCTCTCTCAACCTTACAAAGCTGCCGAGGCTATACAACCACAATCCACCTCTACCGAAGAGGGATAAGGCCCGTAGCCAATACAAACACAATCACCTCTACCGAAGAGGGATCCAAACACCACTCCGATCAACCTCTACCAAAGAGGGATACACAAATAAAGGAGGGTTTACAACTTGGAGGCTTAACCTCAAACACTTCTCTTTTTCTCTCTTTTCCACAAAACAAAGATCCTAAATAGATTAGGATAGAAGATAGCTTAAGTGTGGAATCAAGGTGTTTTTGGAAACAAGCAATAAAGAAAAACTACTTGGGAAATCTCTTGTATATGATAGAAATAAAAGATCAAATCAATATCCCAAAACCTAGTTTTCTTTGATTTTCCAAAAACCCAAAACAATACAAAGATAAATCTTTTTGGCACAAAACTCTTTTAAAAACTCTTTTAAAACAGTAGAGAAAGTCTGGAAATTTTGTCTCTAAAAACCTTGGCCAAAATCCCAAAGAAATGGGGTTTATATAGGCCCATCAGAAAACTAGCCGTTAGGCTGATGTGGCAGCCTGACAGGCGACCGGTCGACCGGCCGGGTCGACCGCCAACGGTCAGAAATGTGACCGTTGGGCAACCTCGGTCGACCGGCACGGTCGACCCAAACAAACAGAGAGCTCTGCTCTCAGACCCGGTCGACCCGTACGGTCGACCGAGTTTGTGTCTGCCAGACATGCACAAGTCTGTGCACGTCGGTCGACCCGACGGGTCGACCGGCCCTTGGTGCGGTCGACCGTCTGGGTCGGCCGACCGGCCTGTCAGCATAAACCTGGGTCAGAAAAACTGGGAAAAATATTTTATAAAAAATCTTTTATCTTTTCTGAAAATCCCATAAAACTTGTTTTAACATTTTATATTGAAACATAAACAAGTGATAAAAATTTCAAGACATATATCAATCATATCAATTCATTTTTGAGTCTTGCAAATTTTATCAAAACAAACACTTGTATTTTTATCAAACTTGATTTTTCCAAAGCATGAATAGGATAGTCAAAATAAGTTTGTCTAGCAAGTTTAAAGCATGTATGTATATCTAGAATATATCTAATATACATAGAAATAAAGTAAACTTGTTTTGATCTACTATTCATGAAAACCAAATCCAAACATAAAACGTGTGTGTTATGTGCACTTGAGCATATCAACTATACTAAGCTTTACAGATGGATCTAAACACACTATCTAAGTTATGGATACCTAAGTCTTCTTGATGATCTTCATCTTCAAGTAGACTTCCTCCAAAACTCCATCCATGGGCTAGGCAATGTGTGATCTTGAAGCTTAAGCCCTGGAATCACCATGAATAGCTTCTAAACTCCTTGTTGAAGCTAATCACCAACTAATATCTTGGTTAATGATCTGAAACTTAAACAACACAAGATTATTAGTAAACATAACTACATGAGTTAATCATCATCAAAACTAGGGTGGAAGGCCTTTGGGCCAACAATTAATTGTCTTTATCATTTACATGCTTGATATATTGTGTGCTTAATTGATATACTTGCTTGGGATTGTTTGCTAACACTTGTATTCAACCAAGAGAGCCAACACGGCACCTCAACCCATTCAAGGGGAATCTAGAGGAGTTTGTCCAGAGCCCTTCACGGGGAATTCGGCAACACTCTTTGGTTATACGTGGTGTTTAGTGTAAGAAGTTTAATTAGGTCATAATTTTTTTTAGCTTCCGCATCATTTGGCATTAAGTGACCATTAGATTAGCCATCACCTATTCACCCCCCCTCTAGGTGAACTTACACATCCCTTTCCTCTTCTTTTAGTAATTGCAACTTTTGCACATGGGCTTGCACATGGGCTTTTTGGGGCTTCTGGGCTTCATTTAGGCTTTATTCTTTTATTTAAATAATTACTCAAGGCCTGCACACATTAAATAACAAAACATTAGTAATAGTGCATAATTAAAAGAATAATAGGGAAATATGATAGTAAATGTGATGATAAATATGCACTTTTTACTACCTATCACTAGACCTTTAACCAACCTGTTCACAAAGGATGTGCCCTTTGATTTTGACGATGGATGTTTTAAATCATGGAAAAAGCTTAAGCAAGAACTAATATCTGCACCTATCATTTCTGCTCCTGATTGGACTGAACCATTTGAGATCATGTGTGATGCCTCAGACCTTGCCATTGGCGCGATCTTAGGATAGCGTATTGATAATCGACAACATGTGATCTACTATTCAAGTAGGACATTGAATGACGCTCAACAAAACTACATTACGACTGTGAAGGAATTCTTAGCCGTAGTATTCGCGTTAGAAAAGTTTCGTCCTTACCTGTTAGGATCTAAACCCACATTCTTCAAGATCACTCCGTGTTAAGATACCTTATGATGAAGAAGGATGAAAAGCAAGACTTATTCGTTGGATCCTTCTATTACAAGAATTTAACCCTGAGATTTGAGACAAAAAGGGTGTGAAAAATATAGTAGCCGATCACTTGTCTAGAATTCCTAATGCACCTATTGAGGAAGAATCGATCAATGAGGATTTTCCTGATGAACACATCCTAGCAATCTTTAAGGAACCGTGGTACGCTGACATCGTCAATTACTTTGCCATGGGACAAGTACCTTCTGAATGGATGAAGCAGGATGATATCGCTTCTTTGCCCAGGTACGATTCTTTTTTTTTGAAGTGCCATATCTTTTCAAGTATTATTCTGACCAAATCATCAGACGGTGTGTACCAGAGGAAGAGCATAGGAATGTATTAACTTTCTGCCATGAACTTGCTTGCGGTGGACACTTTGGTCCCCGCAAAACTGCCGAAAAGGTCTTACAAAGTGGGTTCTACTGGACCACTTTATTCAAAGATTCCTTCAACTATTGCAAGTCATGCACAGACTGCCAAATGACCGGGAAAATTACAAGGAGAGACGTGATGCCCCTAAACCTTATTCTGGATGTTGAAATTTTGATGTTTAGGGCATCGATTTTATGAACTGTTTTCAAGTTCATTTGGCAATCAGTACATCTTAGTTGCAGTGGACTATGTCTTAAAATGGGTAGGGACAATATCGACCAGGATGAATGACAACAGGGTGGTTGTCAAATTTCTGAAGGAAAATATTTTCTCTCGTTTCGGTACCCTGCGCGCTATTATTAGTGATAATGGGACTCATTTCTGTAACAGGGCTTTTGAAGCCCTAATGCGTAAATACTCTATCACTCATAAATTGTCCACAGCGTATCATCCCCAAACCAATGGGCAAGTGAAAGTGACGAACAGACAAATTAAGCTCATCTTGGAGAAAACAGTCGGAGATAATAGAAAGGAGTGGTCCAGCAAGCTGATAGATGCAGTATGGGCTTATCAGACTGTTTTCAAAACTGTACTCAGTATGTCTCCATACCGAGTGATATTTGGTAAGGCCTGCCACTTGCCAGTGGAATTAGAATACCGTACTTTGTGGGTCATCAAACAATTGAATTTTGATTTAAACAAAGCCGCGAACTGAGAAAACTGCAAATTTTGGAGTTGGAAGAGATACGAAATGAAGCTTATAAAAACGTAAAAATAAAAGAGAGTAGGACCAAGTTCTTTCATGACCAATGCATACACAGAAAGAATTTTGTCCCAGGACAAAAACTTATAATCTATAATTCACGGCTTCACATCTTCGCGGGGAAGCTCAAATCTCATTGGTCCGAGCCCTTCACTGTGCGCACCGTCTTTCCACATGGTGTTGTGGTAATTTTTGATCCTAAGAGTGGTGAGAAATTCAAGGTAAATGAACAAAAATTAAAACCATTTCTAATCATTGAGCCAGAATCACAAGCTAAAAATGTGCTCGGTCTTTTCGACCCATCTTATAAGTGACCGTATTCCATCATAAAACCACAAATAAAAAAATAATAATAAAAACTTGTAAATACATATAAAGATTAGGAGATCTTTATAATTATAATAATAATAATAACCATGTTATACTTGTAATTACTCCTTTGACCTAGGGTTAAAATTGGAATCTCTTTTCTTTTTGTTCCTATTTATACTCTCTTCTCCCTCTCCTGTTCCCTTCCTAAATTTTTTTCAGACTTGAAGAGAGGAACCCAAGAGTAGCAACATCCCCCGAGCCCTCCCCTTTCTCCCTAGTATTACCGCGCCCACCCTTCACAGGTCGCGCTTCCGCGACTCCCTGAGGCAAAGCCGCGGTGCCAGTTCCTTCTCCGGCCATCTCTTCGAGTAGATCTCAAATCTACTCTCTGATTTTGGATTTTGCTGTCTGTTTGCTCCAGGCAGGTCCATGGTTGGTTTCCCCCCAAGATTTTCGGGGGAGGTTTACAATTTTCTATCCCTAATCTCTGTTTTAAATTCAGATCTATTCATGGCCCCTCTGATTTTACCTAAGAAAGACTTCTCACGAATTTTTAGCGATGTTCATGGGTATGGTACTGTGTTTCTAGATCAGATTAGGGAGCGACAATGGTATACATTGGTTTATAATAACATAGATCTTGATACCTACTATTGCCCAGACTTAGTAAAAAAATTCTATTTGGGTATTGCTGTTGCAACCATTGACCATGACCACTTTGTTGTCCCTCTAGATCACGGGGACCTTGTGGTCATCCAGGGTACTATTGAAGAAGCCACCCAAATCCCATTCTTCCCTCAGCATGCTGCACCACTACCCTTAAAAGATTACATGACTTTGACGGGTGTGTGTTGCACTAAACTAGATCGCGGTGTCCGAGAAAATACCATATTATGTAACATCATTGCGTTGGACGTTGGATCCAACATAATATTTTGGGTATCGATCATATAACTTCTTTTTACAGACCAGCTTTTCAAATAATTCACAGCCTCATGACGAGGCAGCACAATGTCTATTTAAACACTATGCTTTTGCAGCAGTTCATTGCTAACTCCCAACGTACAAGGAGTGCGAAATACTCTTTACCCATTTGGTGACCCGTCTATACAAAAACTTTCTGCCGGACGCGGAATTTTTGAGTATGATAGAGTACTAGTAACCCCTAACGCATTACCAGTGCATGCAACAGTTGCCTGCACTTGATCTGGAAACCTACTGTCCAGCTCGAAGATTCCTGCTGAGTCATCATCAGAGGAACAAATGGATGCAGAAGATGAGCCCCAATTTTGGCAACAACCACCCACTACTGAGACCAATGCATTCATATCCTCCATTTAGAAGGGCATGAAAAGGATTTTTAGGGGATAGATCAGGCTTAGGAGACAATTGAAAAATCAGAGCATTAGGCTGAAACGCATTGAGGATACCCTCAGGCGTTCACGCTCGGCTGGCCCTAGCACTTCGGCCGGTCTGAGTAGACGGAGACGGTGAGATCGTTTGTATACCTATTTATTACATTTACATTGACATGTCATACATTGAGGATAATACATTAGATAGGTGTGGGGAAGGGAATATGAATATTTAAAAAAATTATTTTTCCTTAGGATTTCTTTGTTTTGTCCTTTTTCCTTTGCCAAAAAAAAACATAATAATTTCTTGAGTAGTAGAGAATTTTTGATAATCTTTTTGTAAAAATACAAAGTAGTTATAAGGATTAAGAAAGCTCAAGTTAGAAATTCTTTATTTTAGTCTAAATAAAAGAATATTGATTGGATTGATAGCTTCGAAGGAATTAGGAAAATAACTAATCTCTTTAATTTTGCCTTAGTAAGTATGCTACACACACTCTTGAAATTTATAGACAAAGACTCTAATTGCCACAAAAAAAATGTATATATAGTTATAAACCGATTAAGCTAAATAATTGTGTCTCAAGAAGCATGATTATTCATGCCTAAAGGAAATTAACCTTAGTTTCGTGGCCTAGTTTACTTGACTATTTAACCTTAGGGGTGTTTTCTCACCTGGTGCCCTAAGACCGCCTGGCTTGGGAGTTATCGGTTAAAAACTCATTACATAGTTAAATTAGAAATCTTAAGAAAATTAAGGGCAAAAAATGGTACATAAATAAACACTAATAAATTTGTGGCATTAGAGCTTGAGTTGAAAATTTTCAAGTAAATCATCACTTCACACAATGCATATTATTTAAGGCAAAATAAAAGAATTAGTTTGATGTACGAAATTTCTCTTAAATTTAAATAAAATCATATTCTTACATGAAGACCGAAGTATAGGAACGACTAATAAGGGTTAGACCTAAAGCTTATAATTATTTAGTTATTTTTTACTAAAGAAATTAAAAAAACCTTTTATACTTTAAGAATAATTACCAAAAATAACTAACACTTTCATTCTTTTCTTTGATTTTGTGGGTGCAATCCACTGAAAACTCTCAGGAGATAAAACTCCTCCTCTAGGGGAAACCTAGAGGTTTAACGACTGTTGCACATACTCAGTGCAATCGTGTCACATGCGAAAGTGATGTAATAAACTTTCTTCGTTTAGCTTTCTAGATCCATTTGTTTTGCTTAGGGACGAGCAAAAGACAAGTGTCGGGTGTGATTTTTGTTTATATTTGCATATTTTTATCACATTTTTATATTTATCTTAATAAAATTATGTTTACTAATGAGTTCTTCTCCATATTTCTAGATCCATGGCTTGAAGAAGAGAAGAGGCCCAAAACTTCAACATATTTGAGGATTTTTTTAGAGCCAAGAAGAAGCCCACACTTGAAGCCCAGATTTGTTGAACCAGGGAGCAGAAGTCAATGCATTTAATGCACCAACAGGCCCCTCTCCCTGGCTCGTCCTGCCAGCGCCAGAGGCCATCATTCCCACTCCGTCCCTCATGCTTCTGTGGCCATAAATACCTCCCAGGATTTCCAGAGAACAAGGGATATGCATGTTGACACTTAAAAAAGACAAGATTCTTATTGGTCCGAACAATGTCTAAACTTGTTGACATTTACAAAAGACAAGTGACAGACAAGCTGAAGACCAGTTTTCACCCATCTCCGAGGGACAAGGAAGCAACTTGGACTCCACTGATCCAGCAAGCAGACAGTGAACCCAGATTGTTTCTAAATAGACCTCAGCAGGTCTAAGGTGCTAACACTTAGCATCGCATGAGCCCAAAGGGATAGCCTCGCTTGAGAGGCTAAAATCATCCAACTTCGCCTTGAAGCCACTCAAAGCCTCGTCAGGAAGCTAACTTGCAACTTCGCCACAGAGGACTTCCAGCTCCGCCAAAGGGTTTCTTTCGAACTTCGCCAGAAACTGCCTCTAGCTCCGCTATGAGCTCAATGCGGGCAGCTCCGCTGTTAGTCTGCTATGGTCAACCTTTGACCAATCAAATCTCCGGATGAGATCGGGTCCAATCAGATCAAATCCAATTAAGATCAAATCAGAGATCAAATTTGACAGTTGATTGCCACAATCTCTTGACTCTCCTAAAACGAGTAAGAAGATCAGGGGAAATCCTCCAATGATATGGAAAGGATCAAGAAGATCAACCGACCTGCCAATTCTAGCTTCGCAGAAGCTGATCTTAGCCTCGCAGCAAGGCTACTTTCCAGATTTAAACAGATTCGATTCAATCTGTTTCTATATTTTCAAGGGACAGTTATACCCTTGCTCTCCCTATAAATAGCCCGCCAGGGGCACAAGAAAAGAAGGAGAGCAATCAATCGATCGAGAGAGCTTTTCGAAGAGGATCAGAGGGCTTCTTTCTTTCTCAAAAGACCACACACGCGAAGAGGACTCCACAAGCAGAGACTTCTTCAAGAGAGATCCACAAGCAGAGGCTTCTTCACAACGCACCGTGCGCTCTCGAATTCAGATATCTTTTAGAGAATTGCTTTCTCTATCCAGGGTGTTGATACCCTAACATCGTCCTTCTTCTCAAGGAATCTCCGGAACCAGGCGAGAAGGAATTCCTAATTGAAGGCGATTTTGAGAAGCAGCAAGAGGGTTCTACCAACCTTCTATTCTCTGATTCCCGGAACCAGGCGAGAAGGGAATCTCATCGCTCGCATCGTCAAAGGGACAAAGTGGTCGCGCGCTGATCAGACTCCTATCAGCATACTTCTCCAGAATCTCTGAGGAGATCTACTTGTAATCTTTTTAAGAATACTTGTAATTTAGCTCCTCAAACTCTTTTTATTGTAAGTTTTCCCCTTTGCAAATATAATGGAAAACAAGATGGCGACTCCGCTGGGGATTGTATTCTCCACCGCCGAGAATTAAGTGTCGCAATGCGACGAACAGACCTTCGGGTCTAACTCTGAATTCAGAAAAGCCGGTGCAGCCAGAGCCTCTCTGGCTAAATGTTCAAGGAAAGTCTCTGCGGAGACAGAAAAGGTTCTCTGCGAACCTACTGCGGTTCTCTGGCGCAACAAGGAAGCACGCCCGCAGTCCAAGTCCAACACTTTCGAGAACCTGGTCGTTCAATTCGACCAAGGAAGATTTGAAGAAGTCCTCTCTGGGGGTGGTCTAATGCTTCGAGCACAGAAGCATAGGACGGTCTCCACGGCTAAGGTTTCAGAACAGAAACCAGAAGTAGAATTCTGCCAACACCCTCCAGCCTCGCGTGTGGCTAATCAGGTTCCTTACGAACCTAAGTATCCTCTGCCAAAGCGGATGTGGAGGCCTAAACAGAAGTCTCTGACCGAAGCTTCAGGCGTAGCTGCGCCTAAACCGCGCCTCTCTCGCGAAGAAAAAGGCAAGATGCCTGTCTGCTCCAATCATAAAGTCAAGACGGCAATCATACCGTCGCCCAATTCAAGAGCAGCAATGCCTTGTGCCAGCATCGTTCTTATGAGCGAAGCTACTGTACCACAGCATACTCACTGCGTCCATGGCCGCGAGGCTAGGGCCAGAGTGTTATCTAAGGCAAATCCCCTTTGCAGCGGCATAGTGGGTAAAGCACCACAGCGTGCTCCGCTCTCCAGTTCGTCAAACATTAAGCTCGCACCTGTTGGCGAAGCTAGAACTGAAGTACTATTCAGTGCTAATCCCTTCCGCAGGGATAAGAGGAATGGAACATCATCCTATGTACGCTCTAGAAAGGCCTCTCCACAGGATTATGTAGGCTCCCATGGGCCTGACTTGCGGGAATTCTTGGCGAACAAGTGGAAGTCGGTGTCTTTCCGAACCACTTCCCCCTGTTGTCAACAAAGGGGATGCCAGCTGGTGACAATCCATTCAGCTCGTTGCCGGTCACGACGAATCCTCGCCACTCCTCCATGCCGGCAATCAGTCTTTGATCGGCTGTCTGTACATCTCCCTATGAAGCATCGCAGAAGGAGCACCTCACGAGATCCAGCCTCCGCATCCGTCAACATGACTGGGAGAGGACGAGAGTTACGCAGAGGAAGTCAAACATCTGACGACACCCGTAGCTTCCCAGATCCAGACTACAGCCCAGGCTTAGGCGAAGTCTTGGTGCATGAAGAAGGTGTCTTCCGAAACACCAGATCCAGGGTGGCGATACCCTACAGTTACGAGCAGCCTTCTTCCTCGACGGCCCTAGCCTCGTCACAGCCCAGGAGATCACTCCAATCATCAGACGAAGAAGATGAAGATAGTGGGTACGCCTCTTCGGCGACAGTTAGCTCGGTGCGAACAGACAGAGCATCAGTCAATATGGCTGATAACGTCAACGACGACCTTCGTCGGCGCCTGGAAGCTCAGGAGCAAACTTCCAGAACCCAGCAAGAAGCCTTGGATAATATTCAACAGATGCTTGCTCGACTCCTCAGCAATCAGAATGACAACGATGCCGGGAGCAATCACGATGAGGAGGAACACTTCAGCAATGAGCAGCCAAAGCCGGAGAAATCCAAGGAGGGTTCTTCCTTAGACGCCGAAGTCCTTAAGGGCCTCCAAGCTCAAATTGCATCCCTAGCTCTAAGGGATGAATTAAAGAAGGTAGGGGCAGTCCGTCCTTATCCGCTGGAGTGGGATTCGGTGCCATATCCACCGAAGTTCAAACCACCAACGTTGCATACCTATGACGGAAAGAGCTCGCCAAATTAGCACATCTACTATTTCCGGTCTCAGACTGGTAATGTTATAAGCAATGACGCCATCATGGCTAGGCTATTCATTGGCACCTTAAAGGGGGTGGCATTTGACTGGTTCCGAAGTCTCCCCCGGGCTCTATCAACTCCTGGATCGACCTGGAAACTCGGTTCCTCTCTCGTTTCTATGAGGACGATACCGAAGTGACCATGGACAAGCTCCTCTCCACTGTGCAGAGGAAGGGCGAATCTGTCCGTGACTACATTGAACGGTTCAGAAATTTATCCTTGATGTGCCCAGCAGGGATGCCATTACCCATGCTCTTACAGACATGCAGACACAACTTCTTAGACCAAGTGGAAGTTCGCATGGGGGCTGTCAAAGCCCACACTTGGAAGGAATTGGTCGAACAAGCAGAGATAGCCGAGAAGTCGGCTAAAAAGTTCGAACCATCCGCCCCTAGAGGCAAGTGGGGGATGAACAACAAAGGGC
This sequence comes from Agave tequilana, assembly GCA_038442645.1. Taxonomy (NCBI): domain Eukaryota; kingdom Viridiplantae; phylum Streptophyta; class Magnoliopsida; order Asparagales; family Asparagaceae; genus Agave; species Agave tequilana. The sequence continues at coordinate 102,619 of JAVJIF010010046.1, forward strand.
GTAGCGACCTACCGCAATCTTCTCAAGCTAAAGGCAAAGAGACTATGTCTGTGGAGTTATCCGGAGATGTGCAGTCGAAGGCCAAGAAGAGCGGCTTCAACAATCAGGAGCCTAAGTTCCCTCCAAAGCAGTACTCCTTCAAAGACGATCAGGTGGTCACGATATTCCATCTGCTCCACAAAGGGAACAAAATGAAACTGCCAGATGCTCGGCGTCCCAATGAGATAGGGCGCACAAACGACCCTAAATACTGCCTCTACCACAGGATGATCCACCATCCTACTGACAAGTGTTATGTCCTCAAGGACAGAATACAAGCCCTGATCGATGCCGGGGTTCTGACATTGAAGACGGAGCAGAAGAAAGTCACTGCCAATATGGTGACTCTTGAGTTCGGCAGCACCCAAAAGGTCACAGTTCCCGACGGGACCTACCCAGCCCCCGCTCCACGGTTGGAAGTCAGACACCCTCCAGCCATGACTCAAGATAATAAGGGCCTCGTTCCCCTAACATTAGAGACGGGGGAAGTCATTTGGATACACCCGGACCTCGTCCAAGAAGTACAGCGGGATTCGAAGGAGCCCAACTTAAAGGGCAAATCTTGCAATGTCATCTCTGTCCTGCCAGACGATGGTAATCTTACATCAGCTTTCCTCAGCGATTCAGAAGGGGAAAAGCTTGCTTGCACGGCGCAAGCCGATACGCCTCAACAGACGGGCACCCAATCCGGAAAATCATACTTGAGGCAGTACGAAAAGTCTACTGACGAGATACAATGGCAAACGACGTCGGTACCAATGTCAGCATCCACTCCAATCCCAACCAAGGGAAAAGAGAGGCCTAAGGAGGTACGATTCGACCACGTGTTGAAGAAACCACCAGGCCAAGGGTTTGAGACGCCCTTTCGGTTTGACATATTGGCTCAGCTGGCCAATATCCCAGCTCGTATCACTATACACGAGCTCCTTCGCCTCTCAAAAGAGACAAGAGAAGCACTCAGGGATGCGCTAGCCAATTCAGAATCCTTTCTGACATGCATGCCTGAGATCCCTAACGACGACGTTCAGTCTCCTTGCCCAGAATGTCATCATACACAATCCAAGGTGCCCTCTATTACATTCATGGCAGAAGATATGCTTCTCAAAGACAACAAGCACGATCGACCTCTGTACTACACCGGATATATCGGTTCAACGTGCATCGAAAGAATACAAGTCGATCCGGGGTCTGCACTCAGCATCATCCCCAAAAGGCTTCTTTACTTCCTCGGCATACCACTGTACAGGTTGTCCGCAACCACTACTACAATATACGGTTTTAACGCCGGGAGCAGTCATCCACTGGGAAAAATTCGACTCCGTTGCAGAATCGGGAGCCTGAAGTCAGAAGTGACATGCTATGTCATTGACGCTGACACATCATATAACCTGCTGCTGGGACGGCCATGGATCCATGCCAACTGGATCGTTCCCTCTACTCTCCACCAATACTTCAAATATGTTGAAGATGACGCGACAGTACGAACTGTCTTTGCTGAGAAGCAACCATTCAAAGGGGTGGAAAATTACTTCACTGACGCTCTCCTGTATCAAGAGGCCGGTGGGACACCTAAAGAACCATTGCCGGACGATGATGAAAGTGGCAATGAGGCAGATTCAGAATCTGAAACAGGCATGCCAGCTATTCTGATTGGTGAACCAATTATAGCATGTCTCAATAATCCCCAATGTAATACTCCTTCAGAGGATGAAGGTGAATGGGTAATTAATGATGATATTTCTTTTGGTTATCCTGCGAGTGTTGGGCTATTTGAATCCATTACGGATAGCTCCCTACACATGCCTTTACATAAGCCAAGTGCGTCCAGTACGCCCATGGAATCCGCAGAAGGAGCCGTTTTAGTGATCCCGCCATCCAAAGAAGGTCAGTTACCGATAATCTTCGGTAGAACCCAACCACGGGGACCCACGACCGCAGATTCAAGTTCAGACTCAGACACTCCACAATTCTTTCATTACGCGCGGCCAGCACGCCATATTATGAAGAAAATGGGGTACGACCTAAAGCATGGAGGAGGCCTGAATTTTGGAAAAGGAAGGCGCAGTTTGATGCATAACTTTGTGCCTAAAGGGAAGCCTGCAAATTACTATGATAGTACACGCAGGGGGTTGGGATATGTTACACCCACATCATCAAAAACAGTTCAAGCCAAGGACGATGGATCAATTCCATCACATTCGGCCTCATCCTCCGAGTGGGACTCGGATATCAGTATAGGAGGAATGTTCGAAGACCTCACTATCAAATGGACTTCAAGCAGTCAATTAGAGCCTACAGAAGCTATTGATGAGGAGCCATGGGCCCAGCAATTAAACCTCCAGTGGGAAAAGCGATTCGAACTGCGCGAACCACCTACTGAAGACAAGGTGATGCAGGTCAACTTGGGTAGTCAAGACTACCCTAAGCCCATCTTTATAAGTGAAAGCCTGTCACTTACAGAAAAGGAAGAATTGATAATACTCGTAAAGGAGTATATAGACGTCTTCGCATGGAGCTACGAAGACATGCCTGGACTTGATCCGCAAGTCGCCATGCATCGTCTGAACATCAAGCCCGACGTCAAGCCAGTCAAGCAGCAACAACGTCGGTTTCGCCCAAACATTATGGAAGCTATTGAAGCCGAAGTTCACAAGCTCATTGCATGTGGCTTCATCCGGGAGGAACAACATCCAGATTGGGTAGCCAACATCGTCCCCGTCCTCAAAAAGAACGGAAAAATACGGATCTGCATCGACTATCGTGATCTCAACACGGCCTGTCCTAAAGACGAATTCCCACTGCCCATCACCGACGTCATGATTGATAACACATGCGGGTTCGAAAGGATGTCTTTCATGGATGGCTTTTCAGGATACAACCAGATTAAGATGTATCCCGACGACGAGAAGCATACTTCATTCCGAACACCATTGGGGGTATACTGCTACACTGTAATGCCCTTCGGACTGAAGAATGCCGGAGCAACCTACCAGCGGGCAATGAGTACGATCTTCCGCGATCATCTCCGAAAAATAGTGGAGTGCTATGTCGACGACATTGCCGTCAAAAGCCGCAACAAGAATGAACATCTTCGCGACCTGAGAACGATGTTCGACATAATGCGGGCTCATCAACTGAAAATGAACCCGACAAAATCCTTCTTGGGAGTGTCAAGTGGCAAGTTCCTTGGGTTTATTGCCACATCAAAAGGGATTCATCTTGACCCAGACAAAGTCAAAGCCATCCAGAGCATGCATCCACCAAGGAACCTCAAAGAGCTCAGGGGCTTGCAAGGCAGGCTGGCTTATATCAGAAGATTCATTGCAAATCTCTCAGGCCGCTGTCAACCGTTCACCCGGCTCATGAAAAAGGGCACTTCCTTCGTATGGGATCAAGCTTGTCAGGAAGCATATGAAGACATCAAGAGGTACCTCACAAAACCTCCAGTCTTGGTGGCCCCTACATCAGGGAAACCATTTTTGCTTTATGTAAAAGCTCTGGACTACTCCCTCGGTGCCCTCCTCGCTCAAAAGGACGACAATGGCCACGAGCAGGCCATTTATTATCTGAGCAGAACTCTCATAGGAGCAGAATCTCGCTACAACCCTATCGAGAAAGAGTGTTTAGCTCTCGTCTTTGCTGTTCAGAAGACACGACATTATTTGGTCGGCCAGACCATACATGTCATCTCCAGAGTAAACCCATTGCGTCTTCTTATGACGAAGCCAGGATCATTGAATTCAAGATTGGCTAAGTGGGCACTTTTATTGTCTCAATACGACATGATCTTCACCCCTCAGAAGGCGGTTAAAGGCCAGGCCCTTGCAGAGTTCTTGGCTGCTCATCCAGTTCCGGAACATTCAAAACTTCACGAAGATATCCCTGATGAAGTCTTCGAGTCTTATGCAACCTCAGAAGAGGAAGTGTAGCAGATGTTCTTTGATGGAGCATCACGAATGGGCCCTAAAGGCAAGATTATTGCCGGATTGGGGGTTGTGTTTATCTCCCCGCAGAACCATGTTCTTCCCAGAGCATTTTCTTTGACAGAATCATGCTTCAACAATGTAGCAGAATATAATGCTCTGCTCATCGGTCTTTAACTCGCCCATGGAATGGGGGTACGCTACCTCGAAGCTTATAGAGATTCAAAACTGATCATCAATCAGGTTAAAGGCGAATACGAAGTCCGCCATGAGGACTTGCTGCCTTATTATCACACGGCCGTTGAATTGGCCAACCTATTTGAAGGTTTCTACATCGGGCACGTGTCTCGATCTCAGAATACCAAGGCGGACTCTCTTGCTGCATTAGCAACGACACTAGCCTTGCCAGCCGACACCGAGTATCACCTCACAGTCGCAACTCGACATCTTGTATGCTCCAAGCACATGCTAAGAACTCGAGAAGTCCATAATGTCTCCACGGATCTTGAACCAAGAGACTGGCGCTTTTCTCTCATTGACTATGCTTTGCACAGTCTGCTTCCAGACGATCCTAAGGAAGCGGCGTCCGTCAGACGAAGGTCTCTCCATTTCTACTACGATCTAACTTTGAAGACACTTTACCGTCGTTCATATGACGGTGTTCTCCTCCGTTGCCTTTCTCATTTAGAGGCACAGGAAGCGCTCCAAGAAGCGCACGACGGCACTTGCGGAGCTCATCAGCCAGGTCCTAAACTTAAAGACAGGTTGCATAGGCTGGGTTATTATTGGCCAACTATGATAGCCGATGCCATCCAATATGCACGAAGGTGTAAAGCATGTCAGATTCATGCGGACTTCATACACCAGCCTTTCGGAGCTGCTCCACCCGACTGTTGCTTCATGGTCATTTGAAGCATGGGGAGTAGATGTCGTAGGGCCAATTAGTCCCTCTTCGACGAAAGGTCACCGGTTCATCCTTGCAATAACCGACTACTTTTTAAAGTGGGCGGAGGCTATACCATTAACTGAAGTCAAGACCTCTAATGTGGTTAACTTCATCAAACACCATGTCATCTATCGATTTGGTGTCCCTAGGCGGATCATCCACGACAACGGTCCCCAATTCATAAGCCAAGTATTCTATCGGTTCTGCGATAAATACCGAATTCAGAATGTGGCTTCAACTGCCTATAATCCCGCCGCTAATGGCCTGGCGGAAGCATTCAACAAAACGATCATCAAGCTACTCAAGAAGTTCGTCTCCTCGAACAAGCGAGATTGGGACGAAAAGCTTGGTGAATGTCTTTGGGCATACCGAACCACGGTTCGAACACCGACAGGCAATACGCCTTTTTCCCTGGTATATGGGTGCGAAGCAGTCATCCCATTGGAAATCCAGACGCCATCATTGCGAGTCGCTCTAATGACTAAGATCACATCGGAGGACAATGATCGGTTGCGCCTTCAAGAGCTCGAAGCCTTAGATGAGAAGCGGCTACAAGTCAGCAACACATCGAGCTGTATCAAGCTCGAATCTCAAAGGCCTTCAATAAGAAGGTCAAACAGAGGGTCTTCCAGAGAGGAGACCTGATTTTAGCCGTCAGACGACCGATGATTATGACGCACAAGACCAAAGGCAAATTTTAGCCTAAATGGGAAGGACCGTTTGTAATAGAAACAGTCTATTCAAACGGAGCATACCGCCTTATTACTTCAGATGGCGACCTACTCATGATGCCGATCAATGGCAAGTTCTTAAAGAGGTATTATCCTTGATTAAGGATCCTTCTCATGATCAAGTTAACATTACACCTCTGATCAAGACCTTCGTGTTCAAAGTACACACAAAGAGAGCCTTTCTCTTCCTCCAAGCGAGATAATACAACCGTAAACCAGTAGGAACCTGGTCGTGCATTGGCTGTCCCAAAGGAGAATCGAGGTTATGCATATATTAACCAGATAATCTGACATCCTTAACGATTAAGGATAGAGGAAAATGTTGGTCTGTAAGCCCAACATAAGTCCTCGACAACTCATCATGCTGAGGGGAATAGCATGGCTAGCCCAACCCAAACGGTGTTGGTAAAGGCATATCAAACCCGTTGATAGCTGGGGGTTTGCTAAAAATCCCAAGGGACCTGTTCCCATTCGATTCCCTCGTTTCTCCCTGTGAGAATGAGACCTCCAAAATCACTTACCAATTCTCATCCATAGAATGGTAATACCACATATATAAATTTCGCTGTTACGTTAACATTAAACCTATGACAGCAATTCCCTCGTTTCTCCCGTGAGAACGAGACCTCCAAAATCACTTACCAATTCTCATCCATAGAATGGTAAGACCACATATAAATTTCGTTGTTACGTTAACATTAAACCAATGACAGTGATTCTCTCGTTTCTCCCTGTGAAAACGAGACCTCCAAAATCACTTACCAATTCTCATCCATAGAATGGTAAGACCACATATAAATTTCGCTGTTACGTTAACATTAAACCTATGACAGTGATTCCCTCGTTTCTCCCCGTGAAAACGAGACCTTTTTCCAAATTCCATTACAGCCTTGAGCTTGGTGGCGTCTCAATCGGTTATGTCATTGCGACCTCTGAACCAGCAGACAGCCGAGTCTCAATTTTGAGCTTGTTGACATTTAAAAAAGACAAGTCTCAACCCCGAGCCCTGTTGACATTTACAAAAGACAGGTCTCGATACTTGTTGACATCTACAAAAGATAAGTATCACCAACCTTGAGCTTGGTGGCGTCTCATTCGGTTATGTCATTGCGACCTCTGAACCAAAAGACAGCCGAGTCTCAATTTTGAGCTTGTTGACATTTACAAAAGACAAGTCTCAACCCTGAGCCCTGTTGACATTTACAAAAGACAGGTCTCGATACTTGTTGACATTTACAAAAGACAAGTATCACCAACCTTGAGCTTGGTGGCGTCTCAATCGGTTATGTCATTGCGACCTCTGAACCAACAGACAGCTAAGTCTCAACCTTGAGCCCTGTTGATATTTACAAAAGACAGGTCTCGATGCTTATTGACATTTACAAAAGATAAGTATCACCAACCTTGAGCTTGGTGGCGTCTCAATCGGTTATGTCATTGCGACCTCTGAACCAGCAGACAGCTAAGTCTCAACCTTGAGCCCTGTTGACATTTACAAAAGACAGGTCTCGATACTTATTGACATTTACAAAAGACAAGTATCACCAACCTTGAGCTTGGTGGCGTCTCAATCGGTTATGTCATTGCGACCTCTGAACCAACAGACAGCTAAGTCTCAACCTTGAGCCCTGTTGACATTTACAAAAGACAGGTCTCGATGCTTATTGACATTTACAAAAGATAAGTATCACCAACCTTGAGCTTGGTGGCGTCTCAATCGGTTATGTCATTGCGACCTCTGAACCAGCAGACAGCTAAGTCTCAACCTTGAGCCCTGTTGACATTTACAAAAGACAGGTCTCGATACTTGTTGACATTTATAAAAGACAAGTATCACCAACTTTGAAGCTCGGTGGCTCCTCAACCAGTTATGTCATCGCGACCTCTGAACTGACAGACTGCCAAGTCTCAGCATTCAATCCAACAAAGGACTATTCTCTCAAATGGCACCAATACAATTTGGAACCGACAATTCAGAAAGTGGAACAATTTGAAGATTCGACAGAGAGTCAAAACAAAAAAAATGATTATTTTTCATTGATTCCAAAAGGATGGAATACATGGAGGTACATATATTGCGACCTACGGGTGTACATTATAAGATCTGATCCGCTCTTCAAGGGAAGCCAGCCTCGCCCTCCTATCATTAGCAGCCCGGACAAGCGCCTGCGACCTCAGCTCAGCCTCATTAAAGTTCGTCGCCTAAGCCAAATGAGCTTCGACCTCAACCAAGGTTGCCCTCTGAGCTAACTCCTGCTGTGAGAGTTCGTCACTCTGGGCCTTAAGCTGCTCAAGCTGCGTAGTCTCTTCAAGACGCACTGGTTCAGCCGGGATAAGAGAAGATTTGCCTTCCTGATCATCTCCTTGGCCTTCCCAATTTTGTCTTCAGCATCAAGAAGAGCACTGGTGGAAGCATCAATGGCATTCTCAACCTCTACTTTCCTTGTCTCCAAGGATTTCAAGTCAAAAGAAATAGCCTTAGCAACCTCCTGAGCAGCAAGATGGGCTTCATGCATTTGAGTGACAAGATGCGCAAGCTGCTCATTAACCGAAGACTCCAGGTCTGAGCGGCTAAGACGGCGCCATTCCTCTACGTCCCTCTCAAATTGATCTACCAGGAGTTTCAAGGCAGTGGCCTGGTGATACCCTTCAAGGTCCCGAATACTTTCAATACTGCGGGAGAGGACCACCTTTAAAGTTGAGAATGACATAGTCGAACCTTTCAAGACCAGATCGATGGATCGCCCTAAGCCTTTATAAAAGCTATCGACTATGTCACCTATAAAATCATTTTCAATCTCGGCCACTTCTGGTAGGCGGACAACCTCAGAAAAATCCACTAGCCTGGTTGACACTACTGTGGAAGGAACGGCGGGAACACTGGCTGCAGCAGCATGACAGGTCGTCAATGATCTCGGCGGAGTCCTCATTGAAACCAGTACACTAGCCACCGCTGAGGTAGGACTAGTGATCATCTCCTGAACAGCAGGCTCAACCACCAGGGTGGGAAAGTAGGGCTTGTAATCACCCTCAGCTCTGCACGTGCCACAACTGACGGCGCCTCACTCGTTGATATAGTTGGGAGTGAGGACACCTCCGGGACTACCACCCCTTCAACCTCTGTTCCTTTGGCTAGCTCAGGCCGATAAAGGGGCAGGTCACCATACAGCGCGTCCAACACAGCAGCATCCGCCGCGGTCGAAGTGCTCATATCACCCCTGGACTCCCCAGGAAGATCAGCCGGTTCCCTTGACGCTAATGCACCTTGAGGCTGAACACCTGTAACAAGACTGTGTTTAGACAGGACACAACATGCAATAGAAGCCAAGAGGTCAGGACAGTACCATAAGATGACGTCGCCTCAAACATCTCGGCAGCCGCATCAGTTCCATGGGCTCCATCGGAAAATTCTTGGCGGAATCAGCACGAATGACCGGCCCGCTCGCCGAATCTCCTATGGACCATCCAACAGAGCTCGACGCTACAGGGCTTCCTTTGGAAGTCCCAGCGCCCGAGGGACCAATGTCGGCCGCATCACCTCCGGATTCCTCCGGGTGGACAAAAGAACCAGCTTCAGTTTCATAAGTAAACAGGGGATCATAATGTTCCCCTTGCTCTCCAACCGCCTCAGCTCCTATAATCAAGAAGAATTGATAATAAGTCATTTGGAACACACAAAAGACCTATTATACGGACGGAGTTGATCTTACCCAGATCCGGAGCAAATTCACCGGTAGTCGGTTCAGCAACCGACGGGTCCGTTACTAACGGGATAGCAGGAGGGAACGCTGCTGAGGGTTCGCCCTCTACGACAACCGTAGGAGCCTGGCGATGGGGCTTCTTCCCCAATGACTTCCTACGAGATCTACCCTCCCGCTTTCTTTTGAAGTGGACATCAGAATCCTCTTCCTCCACTTCTTCTACACGATGAGGGGGAACGGTCCCCATCACACCAGAGCCAGTCGCAGAAGTCTCAGCCCCCGCTCCCGCTTCGAAGCGAGGACTTTCCGCATCCGAGGCTTCGCTGTCTTCAACAGCAACGAATTCTTCTATGCCCGGGACGCGAACCCTTTTGCCTCCCCTCTTCTCAGAAGCCTTCCGTTTCAACCGCTGAGAAATTAACTTCACACCAGAGCTGTTGGCCTTGAAATCGAGGGGTGTGGAGTTGGAAGTTGTGTACCACTGGCAGAAGCACAGGGTCATTTGAAGATTGGGACTCTTCAACGGCGTACGCAGCCGCGCCCCAGTACCGCCTGCAGTAAAGAATCGCCAGGCACGGGCCCCGTCAATAAGACTCCCCATGAAGGCCAAATCAGGATTGGGGTTGCCCACATACAGCTGGTCGTACCCAAACTGCCGAGCAAACCGGCTGGGGACATAAGGTTCCAAATAGCAGGTATCCCTCCTTCTGTACAATAAGTGTGAGGGCCGGATGCTGACCAGCCACTCAAAAACTCCCCGGCTCAGGGAAGACCGCCCTTCCCCCGCATCTCGGAACTCCCCGTCGTATCCTGCACCCTGAATACGGGGAAAACAGCGGAAGAGACCGTAAACGTCATATCGATGCACCAATTTACGGGCCTCAGCCACGTATTTCTTCAGCCACGAACGCCCTTCGAATCGGCGGAGGAGCGCCATTCGAACACCTTGCGGAGGGTCTTCTCCAGCTCCAATCAGCGAAGGACAATGTAAGGCGAACCACGCCATCAGATAGGTGTAGGGCAGACCTATCCTAGGATTGGGTCCGTCACAAGGCAAAATGGCTCCCTTTCCACGCTTCGTCGTCGGCGGCCTGCAAAAAGCCTCCGTTAATGCACGGAGGCCTCTTTGAATGCAGCACACCATGGCCGGGAGAAGACCCAGACGGCGACCATGGACCAAACGAACGGCGGGCAGCAAAACATTCGGATGAACGATGTCACCCGAAGAAGATGGCACTACGCATTTCTTCAGCCAGACGGTTAAGAAACCGGCCAGCAGTGCCTCCCGAGGCATAGGCTGACGAGCCTGATGATGGAAGCTCCGAAGGACATCACCCTTCTCATAGGGACCATCGTCTTCAGTTATGACAAGATCTCTTTGAAGGTGCATCTACATCCGTTCAAAGATATCCCCATCAGCAACTCCGCAATGTGCTGCTTCAGGAACATTCCTCATATCCGGGAACAAGTAATTCCCCCAGCTCTTCAAGCTACAGGAAGTGCCCTTGCTGCCACCATGGATGTCGGAACAAATGTGCAAGTGGCACATTAACTCTCGATAAGTCTCGAATAAGGCAGGATCCTGCTTCTCCAGAAGAGCCAACTCCGCCTCGCACGGAAAGTATTCTTCATAAGGGAGAGACCCAAAAGGCAAAGCAGAGATTTCCCACATCTCATGCAAGGCCATGCCCAACTCGCCGATAGGGGTAAAGAAAGTCCCTGAAGCTGGGCAATATAATTCAAAGATGGCGTAAAAGCACGCCACATTCATCTCAATGCCGTGGTAGGTCGCCCTGATGGCCTCATAGAGGTTCAGCCTCTCCAAATCCTCCTCGAAATGAGCAAGGATGTAGGTAGTCAAATCCACCCACCACGTCTTCGGAGGGTGAATCCAGCCTGGAGTCCTGAAGTCAGTGGCCGGGTAGTTCCCATTGACCTTGCAGAATTGGTTGCCAAAGGTCAGCGCCACTGCGGGATTTTCTCCCACTGGGATCTCTCGCGACACATTCCCAGGATGTAAACCCATTATGCAACAAGGAGGTCCCGCTCTTGCATAACCAGGAGACTGAAGTGCCAATCTCCCTATGTGGACGGAGTCGGTATTTCGGCTCACATCCCATGCCATCTTCCGAGCCTGCGTCACACACTGGAAGGAAGACAAAGAAAAATGTCGTCTGTTGGATGGAAGGTAAAACTTCTCATCACCCAACTGGAAGATCCATTGCCCTTCTCCGGCCTGTAGTTGGTGATCAGGATCTGGCGCGGCATCCCCAAACATGAAGTCAGGCTTCCTATAAGTCCGACGGTCAACATCTTCAAGAGGAGCCGTAGTCAGAATACTTCTCGTGGTGTGCTGGTCACCACTGTGAATAAGCGTGTCTCGAACAAGAGAGCTCTGCTCACTAAACAGAGAAGCTTGCCCTTGAAATTGCAAGCTGATATTGCCATCAACTCCGCTGGTCATCCCAAACAGATTGTTCAAGGGACCGGGAATGTAGTGCACTGCAAGAACAAAACGAACTATGATTAGTTCACCAGCCAAGCGAACATGAAGACATAAATTTCACCAAGGCATAGTCTTGCCCAGTGAGCAAAGCCAGCAAGGCGATAGCTTCAACAAAGCTTAATCTCGCGGACAAGTCTGCATCTTGCAGAAAATGCCCAAGTATTAACTTCGCTTAAGCAGAAAGTGGTATAGCCCTAAGGGCTGACGTCATCAAAAGGGCATTATGGTCAAAAACCATTCTTGACGGCCATGATCGAAGGGACAGACCTGTATCCTGTTCCTCAACAGGACGAAGACAGCCCAAGCAATAGCTTCGTACAGAAGCTTAGACAAGAACTGTTCAGTTCTTAGTTCCCCGTCCAAGAAAATAAGGGAAATTCTGGGAAACGGATTCCCTAATAAAAACAGATCATGTTCGATCGTTCTGATAGCCAAATATCGGCTTTAAAAGAGAGACCGCAGTCTCTGATCAGAAGGGAAAGTCCCTTACCGGCGACTGGTCACTCGATGACCGGAGGAGGAGAAGGACCCTCCGTTGCAGAAGTTGCCACCTCTTTCCCCGCTCGTCTTTTGGGCGCCATTGAAGAGCTGCGAAAGTTCTCAAAGCTTTCTGAATAAAGAGGAAAGGAAAGAGGAAGAAGAAGAATCAAAATTTCTCTGGAAAAAAGATATGTTCTTTCTCAGCCCGATCGGGCTTTTATAGGCCAATCAGCGCCTGAAACGATGCCTCGAAAAGGGCACGGGCCGCCGTTTCAATTTGAAACGTTGCTTAAAGCGCCTTCCCGAGAAGCGCTGACTCAGCCACTAAGGCTTAACCTCGCCAATGAGTCAAAGTGCGGACTTCGCACAAGTTCATCAAGAACTTCGCCAAAAAGATTGCCTTAGCCCACTAAAGGCACAGTTCGCCGATATGCCAGCATCGTGCGAAGCTCATTCAAAAAGGACCCTGTCCTTAACTCTGCACAAAGTTTAGCCCCGCTATGGCCAAATTCTCAATGAAGGCAGGCAAAAAATCAGATGAGCAGAAAATAAACTTTCATTGATTTAAGAGGAAAGGTACATTGATACTACATCAAAGTTGTATTTTATACAACAGATTCAGTTGCTCAACAGGATCATTTGCGCAAAAGGCATACAAGTGATTTTATCTGCTTCCAAACCACACCAACTGGACACGAAAGGCCTTCCTCCTGCACAAGGCCGTAACCAGTTGTGCCACGAGGACAGGGCCATAATTTTCCACATAATGGCAGATTTTGCCACCAGGAAGCTGGATCACCTTTGATGAAAATTGGCAATGAACTTATCGCCGCCAACACGATAGATCACCTATAATGGGAATTGGCAGTGATGTCAGTGATCTCACAGGTGTGACGTCCGCTTTCCCGAAGCGGATCATCTCCAACGAAGCGGCCACCAGCCTCACCTCAGAACGAATCATCTCGGATAAGAGGCTGCCAACAGCCTCTGGGACACACATCAGCTGCCCCAAGTTGTTCCTCCTGCTTGAAAGTAAAGCTTCAACCGGGGAAGCATAAGGCAACGTTTCGGTCTCTTTCATCAAGACACAAGATCGGCGAACATAGCTCACTGCAATGCAAAATTGGAGCAAGTTAGCAGTTAAACACAGAAGACACTGCAAAAGCGCTAAAGCCGAATTCTTTGGGGCAAAGCAATCCGATTTCAGTTAAAGCAGAGGATAAGCCTCGCTCGCACAGCAGTGATGGGCTAGCTCAGCAAACGCCAAGTCCTAGCCTCGCCTATATGGCTAAGCCAGACTGATCCTATAGGACACAGTCTTAGCCTCACCTATATGGCAAGACTGGCTCAACCTTGAAGATACCAGGTCCCAAGTTATGCCTATGTAGCGGACTTAACATACAATGATCTTTCTGTGATCAAGTCAGAATGATAGCTTCGTTGGGAAAGCTATGTCAAAATCCTTCTCTGCAGACCAGTCAATTGCAAGATGAAGAGTAAGGGAAACTAATCCCTGAAGCAGCTGTTAAAGCTGAATTAAGGGAGATGAATTCCCTAAAATCGGTGAAGTCGTTGAATGATCAAGACTTACCGGTCCTTGGCCGGGTAATGACCAGAGTGGGCATTCCCACTAATTCAGAGATCTGAGTATCTCTCTCAAACCAAGAGAAGAGGAGAAGAGCAGATCACTTCTCTTCAGAGGACCTCAAGTGTCCTATTTATAGGCCCCATGGCCTGAGCGCTGCCGCCTCAAGCGTGGAAGCACGAGCGCATTTAAGGCATTTATTGCACCTTGAGAAAAGGGACGGTTTCCCTCGGAACCGTGCAAAGGAAGAAACGTCTCCCTCATAAAGGCACTCATGGCGCCTTGAAGAAAGGGAATATCCTCCCTTGGAAACGCGCGAGGGGAGAATATCTCCCTCGATCAGTGCGAGAGAAGAAGTAATCCTTCTCGTAACCGGCCCACGACAGTTGGCCTTGGGAAAGCAACAGATGTTCCAGAGCGAACCTACCTAGCCCAGATGCGGAGCTACCCGCACGCGAAGCTACTCAGAGTCACGAATCTCTGTGCAATTCTTCGACGAATCTATGTCCCAAAGCAGGATTGAAAGCGAAGCTGAACTCAACCATTATGGCGACGTTCATTCTCCACCGATCAAAGCAGTTCAAAGTGTTTCGAAGTCTGAGCTATTGCAGACTTTCGAAAACTTTGAAGGGGGTCTTGTTGACACTTAAAAAAGACAAGATTCTTATTGGTCCGAACAATGTCTAAACTTGTTGACATTTACAAAAGACAAGTGACAGACGAGCTGAAGACCAGTTTTCACCCATCTCCGAGGGACAAGGAAGCAACTTGGACTCCACTGATCCAGCAAGCAGACAGTGAACCCGGATTGTTTCTAAACAGACCTCAGCAGGTCTAAGGTGCTAACACTTAGCATCGCATGAGCCCAAAGGGATAGCCTCACTTGAGAGGCTAAAATCATCCAACTTCGCCTTGAAGCCACACAAAGCCTCGCCAGGAAGCTAACTTGCAACTTCGCCACAGAGGACTTCCAGCTCCGCCAAAGGGTTTCTTTCGGACTTCGCCAGAAGCTGCCTCTAGCTCCGCTATGAGCTCAATGCGGGCAGCTCCGCTGTTGGTCTGCTATGGTCAACCTTTGACCAATCAAATCTCCGGATGAGATCGGATCCAATCAGATCAAATCCAATTAAGATCAAATCAGAGATCAAATTTGGCAGTTGATTGCCACAATCTCTTGACTCTCCTAAAACGAGTAAGAAGATCAGGGGAAATCCTCCAGCGATATGGAAAGGATCAAGAAGATCAACCGACCTGCCAATTCTAGCTTCGCAGAAGCTGATCTTAGCCTCGCAACAAGGCTACTTTCCAGATTTAAACAGATTCGATTCAATCTGTTTCTATATTTTCAAGGGACGGTTATACCCTTGCTCTCCCTATAAATAGCCCGCCAGGGGCACAAGAAAAGAAGGAGAGCAATCAATCGATCGAGAGAGCTTTTCGAAGAGGATCAGAGGGCTTCTTTCTTTCTCAAAAGACCACACACGCGAAGAGGACTCCACAAGCAGAGACTTCTTCAAGAGGGCTCCACAAGCAGAGGCTTCTTCACAACGCACCGTGCGCTCTCGAATTCAGAGATCTTTTAGAGAATTGCTTTCTCTATCCAGGGTGTTGATACCCTAACATCGTCCTTCTTCTCAAGGAATCTCCGGAACCAGGCGAGAAGGAATTCCTAATTGAAGGCGATTTTGAGAAGCAGCAAGAGGGTTCTACCAACCTTCTATTCTCTGATTCCCGGAACCAGGCGAGAAGGGAATCTCATCGCTCGCATCGTCAAAGGGACAAAGTGGTCGCGCGCTGACCAGACTCCTATCGGCACACTTCTCCAGAATCTCTGAGGAGATCTACTTGTAATCTTTTTAAGAATTCTTGTAATTTAGCTCCTCAAACTCTTTTTATTGTAAGTTTTCCCCTTTGCAAATATAATGGAAAACAATGCAGAGAATAGGGAGTTCTTAATAGTTTGTTGTTGTATTTTTCTTTAATTTCTTATATCTCTCTCTGTTTCTTATATTAGGTTCGTCATTAGAGTGAGTGAGAGAGAGAGTGTCTGTAAAGCTTGTATCTTGATGGTGACAATCAAATACAAGTGAAGTTCTTCCTTTACCACATTATTCTTTGTGTTTTTATCTTGCTTTTACTTGCACTAGTTTACTATATTTTCTCTTCTTTCATCTTCTCTTTTGTTTTCATTTACCATGTCTAACTAATTTCTTTATAGCATGACTACCTAATTACTAACCCACTAACCTCTAGTAACTTGCTTGAACAACCCACATGAATCAATAAGTGTCAAACAAGTCTTGTGCAAACAAGAGCTATGATATCTTACGATGAGGGTTTTTAACTCTAACTTACTAACAGGTAGACTCACTTTCTTATTTCATGCTTGACTCCTAAGTTTTTGATGATCTATAGAAGTTGTCAACTCTACTTATTTTTTGTAAGTTAGTGGAACTCCCATGCATCCTTGTCGATACTAAAAGAGCACTTGTTTCTTCCTCCATGCTCGCCTTCAAATGGATCTTGATGGAGGAATGTTCGAGTTTTATCGTGTGAAGCAAGGTGATGGGAGGAACTTTGATTCAATCTACTATGTGAAAAGTTCTTATACACAAGGTTTGTGATTGCCTATGATCCATTGTGAGGCTATGTCTTCAAGAAGTTAGAGGTTAGTAGGAGCAATTAGTATAAGGTTAGCCATGCATCTTTTCCATCTCTACAAATACAAAACACTTTTCCAACACCAAAATATTTCAAACTATCTCTACAATCTTTTCTTGTTCTTCTTTCAATTCATTCTTTAAACAAAGAAACATCTTTTCTACGAACAAAGAAGACCGCACATCAAGCTTCTATCACCCCCTCCTTGTGGATACGACCCGTATAGCCACTTTGCTATCACGGTAGAATAACTAAAGCTGTAACATTGACCATCACTCTTTTACTTCTTCATGTGCATGCTTTTTAGCGATCACTCCAAGTACCCAAAGGGCACACTCTTTGTTCCCATTTTTCTCTATTTTAACACTTCAAACTTCCATCTCATATCCAATGTGAGACTAAATATTTGAGCAACCTTTAGTCCCCTTTAGCTTTTGAATTAGGCTAACTTTAGACTTGAATATCTCATTCATTTGAAATCAGAATTGAACATGTGAATATACCATGTTTATCCCCAATGCAAGGAGAACACACTCCAACCATTATCTGATTGATTTTATCAATGAATCTCGCCTTAATTCAGCTCAAAGATTCACTTTTAATCCTTTGTTTTCCCCAACAATCCCCCATAATGAATGGAGATTTAAGGAATTGACACACAAAGAGACTGACTCTATAGTGAAAGGTACTTTATAAAAGAAACTGCATCTGGATAGGTGAACTAGATCTTGAACTTTTCACAGCGAAAGGTTTATCAGACATACTAGCTAATCAGTGAACTAAGTCTTGAACTGGCAGCCGTTATTGTAAGCCAAGTCAACAAGCTTCACACAGTAACTTTTCAAAAATTAACTTTGATTCTCGGTTGTTGTGTCCATTTTGGCCCTAGACATTCTTAGTTTCAGAGAGTATCTTTAGGGAATAACAGCCTCTATAGAGATTCCCAAAGAGCTGACCCAGCTCTATACTCACATAGGTGATCGTCCTATTAAGAGTAGTCTACTCTACCCCACTTGTTTTAATAACAAGATATATGCATTATTAAAAGCATTAAGCTTATCCTTAATCCACTTATAGAAAGCACTTGTGTGCACCATAAGAATAGATTGGAGACAAACTCCTAAATGTTTAATCCCAGAGTCAATCATAACTAGTTTTCCTCTTGAACTTAGTCAGTGGGATCTCCAGTCGCTAAGTAAGATTTCCATTAAGCTGACTCGGTAAGGTTATACTTTAGACCCATTCCCCTCGATGCGTAGTTTATATGCTCTCCACTTAAATCTTAAGTAAACGGATCTGCTAAATTATCTTTTAACGATACAAAGTCAATAGAGATAATTCCATTTGAGCAACTGCTTAACGGTATTATGTTTACGACGAATATGTCTAAACTTACCCTTATATATAAAATTTTGTGCCCTAGATATCGTTGCTTGATTATCGCAGTGAATGAATGCATATGGCAGGCACTGGCTTTAGTCATAATGGTATATCTTTTAAAAATTATTAAAGCCATTCTGCTTCTTCTCCAGCCTTATCTAAGGCTATAAATTCCGATTCAATTGTAGATCAAGTAATACACATTTGTTTGGAAGCCAAGATACCGCTGCTCCTCCAGGAGTAAATACGCATCCGCTAGTTGATTTTGATTACTCAGAATCTGCAATCCAATTTGCATCACCGTATCCTTTAAGTACAGGTGGATATTGTCCATATCTCAAGGCATATTTCTTGGTATGTGATATGTAACCTGATACTCGTAGTATAGCAGTCTAATGAACATCACTAGTGTTACTAGTGTATCTGCTTAATTTTCTTACAGCGTAAGCAATATCGGATCTAGTGTAATTCATTAAATACATAAGACTTTTGATAATCTGAGAATGCTTCAACTGTTGTATTCCAGTTTTTGTATTCTTATGAAAGTGGATGAGTGGAGAAAGGGATTTGTATTCTCTTTTATTCCGTGCTCCTTGAATCTTTCTATCATCTTATCCATGAAGTGAGATTGAGATAGACCGATTTCATCTGGTGTCTTGTCATTTTAATTCCTAAAATTATATCAGCAACCCCCAGATCCTTCATATCAAAATTATTGGATAGCATTCTTTTAGTGGACTTAATAACTTCAATATTAGTCCTAAGTATCAGCATGTTGTCTACATATAGACAAACAATGATTCATACATCTCTAACTGTTTTAGTGTAAACACACTTATCGCATTCATTGATAGTGAATCCATCTTTGATCATGACACTATCAAATTTCTCATGCCATTATTTTGGAGCCTGCTTTAGATCGTATAAGAATTTAACCAATTTACATACTTTATGTCCTTGGCCCTTGACTATAAATCCTTCAGGTAGCTCCATTAAGAATGTAGTCTTAATATCCATTTGATGAATATCTAAATTGTGCAATACTACAATAGCAATTAACATCTGAATGGAAGTTATTCTTGTTATTGTTGAATAAGTATCGAAGTAGTCAAGTCCTTGCTTTTGTCGATAATCCTTGGCTATTAATCTAGCCTTGACCTTATCGATAGATTCATCATGTTTTAATTTTCTTTTAAAAATTCACTTACTCCCAATTGATTTACTTCCAGGAGGCAAGTTTGTCAATTCCGAAGTATGATTGCTTAGGATGGATTCTATTTCGCTATTTATAACTTCTTTTCAATTTGTCCTTCTGGGGTAGACATAACCTCTTTAAATGTTTGAGGCTCTCTTTCAATAGCGTACGCTATGAAATCTAGACCAAAAGATTTTGAGATTCTTGATCTCTGACTTCTTCTTGGTTCATCTCCCGCATTAACAATTGGTTCATTGGAGTTTTCATTCCTGAACGTCATCTCTTATGTTCTTTTCTCAAAAGTCTTATCTTCTTCCCATTTATATGGAAAGATGTCTTCAAAGAACATAGCATCTCTAGATTCGATATTCATATTTACATGAATATCCGGTATTTCTGATTTATGTATCAGAAATCTATAGACACTACTATTCAAGGCTTAGCATATGAATATACAGTCCATTGTTCTTGCTCTCAACTTGGTCTTTTTAAGCAGTGGTGCTAGTACCTGGCAAGGCACCCCCACATTTTGAGGTAACAGTAAGAAGGTGCCCTTCTATGTCATAACTCAAATGGTATAGATCAAGTTTCTTGTGGGATACTCTATTTAAATTATAATTTGCAATTAACAGTGCTCCCCTCCACAAGTTCTGTGGAGCTCCAGAACTTACGAGCATGGAATTAATAATCTCTTTCAAAGTTCTGCTCTTATGTTCAGCAATCCTATTTTGCTGAGGAATATATGGTGCTGTAGTTCGATGGATTATACCAAATTTAGCACATAACTCACTAAATTCATTTGATTCATATTCTACGCCTCGATCAAATTTTAGAATATTTATAATCTTGTTGAGTTGATTCTCAACTTCAGCTTTATATGTTATAAGCATATTCATTGTCTCATCCTTACTGTTTAGTAGAGACACATAACAGTATCTTGTACAGTCGTCAATGAAAGTAATAATATACTTTTTCTCGCCTCTTTTTGGTGCAAATTTCAAGTCACACAAGTCGCTATGAATTAACCCTAAAGGTTCTATATTTCGACCAATTGAGTGAAATGAATTTTTCGCGAATTTGGCCACAACACAAATCTGACACTTGTGAATTTCTTCTAAGTTGAGCTTAGGAATATATCTTAAATTAGACAAGCTTTGCAAGGGCGTGTAATTTACATGCCCTAATCTAGCATGCCATAAAATAGGAGATTCAAGTAAATATATAGAAGTTTTTCCTTTATTGATGAGCTTAAGGTACAGATACACGGACTTTTTGTCCACAACAACAACATTGGCCTTAAATAGGCCATCAACAAGATAACCCTTACCCACATATATCTCACCCTTAGTAAGTATAAACTTATCTGATTCGAAAACCATTCTAAAATCTTTGTTACTAAGGATTAATCCAGAGATCGGGTTCTTGCGGATATCTGGAACATGTAGTACATCGTTCAGAGTGAGCTCCTTTCCAGATGTCCACTTCAGGATGATCTTTCCTTTTTTCTCAACCTTGGAGACAGCTGAGTTGCCCATGAAGAGTTGCTCATCGTGCTCTAGTTTTTGATATTCAGAGAATAATAATTTCTCAGAGCAGATGTGCCAAGTAGCCCCAGTGTTTGCCTACCAATCCTTGTTGTTGGTTGCCAGATTCACTTCTGACACCACAGCTGATAGGCTTGGCGACGCATGATCGGTCAGGTTTGCCTGTGGATGGTCTTTCTTGTTCATTTTAGGACGACTGTGACATTAATCTGCCTTGTATCCCTCTTTATTGCATATATAACAAGTTCCCTTGAAGCGCTTGTTTGGACACATATATTGCATAAATATTATTACATTTTTACATATATTCTGTAATGAATATTGCAAATAACTTGTCTTAATGTCCTAATTCATGCAGGGTATGATAGGGAGAAGATAATCATGAAATTTATCTAATTAAATTCAAATTTTCAAAAGAAAGGGGATCGATTCAAATCCAAAGCTTCCAAAAGCTATCTTATCTGAAAACTAGATAAATCAAATAAGATAATATCATCTAATTTCAAAGAAAAAATAAATTATTTAAAAATCCTATCGGTTTTGCTGAAGATAAAATATATATCTTATCAATTCTAGAAGACAAACTGAAAATCAAAGAGGATAAATGGATAGAGAGAAGATTAACGGATGAGATGAAGCAATTTAAATTCGGATTCAGGCTGAATACAGCTTAGCATGTTAATCATAACTTTCGCTACTGAAACTCAAATCTAATGATTCAAGATACTACAGAAAGAAGACTTAAAGGGATACAATTCTTCTGTTGATTACTAATTCTAATTCTATCATTTGATAAGTGATATTCAGCAATCAACACGTGAACAAGCTGCAGATCAGAATTAAATTTCTGGATAAATCAAATCAAGTTTGAAGATAAGGGAAGAATTCAAATTCAGAAATATAAAGCTCTTCCTATCTTCATACGCGTTCTATCCCTCTAGTTTTCTCCTATAAATACCCTCATACCTCGAAAGCAGAGAAGGCACCACTCCAGAGAGAGATTTAGTTTAGGTTTTCTTTTCTTCTTCATTGTAATTTTTATTCTTTTTTATTTTATTTTTAGGCTAGAGAGAGTTACATGATCAAAAGAGAGAAAGAGTTATTATAGAGTGACACTATTGTAATCTTTTCTTCAAGAAACTTATATTGAAGGTGACAATCAATGGAGGTTTCCCACCTTTCTTCATTGTGCTCGATCTCGCCGAAGCCTTACTTTCCTTTATTCTTTTCTATTACTTTGTTTTACTCCATGCTAAGGTAAATTTCATTATGATTCAATAGTAGAGGTAAATATTCTTCTTTTATTTCTTTTATTTTATTTTTTATCTCTTTTGTTTCTTTTTCTTTTATAATTAAAACAACAACACCACCATCTCTTCTTCTACAATCATCTTCTTAACTTAACTTAATATTTTTATTTTCTTTTTATAAACTGAGAAGATAAGTATTAACTAGTTTTTGTAAATTAAAAGAAGAAACTTATATAACGCTTCTATCGCTGCCCCTCCCTGTGGATCACGACCCGTTAGCCCTAGGCTACACGGTAGAATTGAGGACCTAGCACTATTCCTAAAATTCTTTATTTTTCTATGCAGGTTTGGCTCGATCATAATTTTGGCACCGTTGTCGGGGAGGGACGGTAAGTTTTCTTTTCTTTTTGATTTGCTTTAATAAATTAATCCATTTTTCTTCTTTGTTTTCGTGTAGAGAGTCTAATTACAGAAAACTAGGAGCTGTAGTGGACATATTGCTACTCTATGCCTCTGTCCAAGAAGGCAGAGCATCAGAGCCCATAATTGTGGTGAACTACTAACAGTAGTCTCTTACAGGTTGCTTTATAGAGATTAGCTCTTTGCAGTTATTAGTTTATCTGTTTAACTCACCCTATACATATTTCTAATTAACAGAAACTTATTGCTTTGTAAATGCTAAAAAACGTTTAAACTCTTGCATCTTAGGGCATCTGTCTATTTCGTTTCTTTATATTACTGTTGAAGAGTGCTGGAGTAAAGGTATGTGTACATTGCATATAGTTTAGGAAACATATTTTGAGTGATTCATATTGTTTGAATGTTACCGTTTGCTTTATACTAGTACACTGCACTAAAAAGACTAAGGGCATATCCTTAAACAAGATAAGGTGCGGAAGTCATTACCCTTCCTTAATCAAAAATCATCTCCTCACTCACTAACCAGCCTAACATAAAATTGAGTAGACGTTGGCCCTAGGGACATCTCGGACTCAAATAAGGATTGACCTAAGGGGGAAGTTGTTAGAAGTTGACTCTTACCAAATCGGTGTCTAAGGTTGGGGATTGAAGGGCAAAACCCCGAAGGCTGGTGGTTTGGCATAATTAGGCCTGTCGCTTTTAAGCGCGGATGCCTCCTACCAATCTTACCCCTATCTAGCCGATTAACTTGTGATCAGGTTCTGCAATATACCTCCTGTAGATAATCAACAGTTAGGAGTCGTCTAGCTCTAAGCTCTACCCTAACATAGGTTAGATTTTTCTTTATTTTCTTGTTTGGTTATTAATTTGTTTTTGTTTGTTCTTGTGAAAATGGATTATAGTTACAATTATTCTGATTATAACTCAAATCCATATTCACCCCAACCTCTTTCAATTTGGATATTACCAACTCAGCATTACATAACTCTAACCAACAAGTATGCAAGATTGGTCTTATCCGAATCAATATATGCCCCAATCCCAGTACTATGAACAAGAATGGGACAATTATCACTACTCTTCATCGAGTCAGTGGGGATACAACTCCCCGAGTCTTACTATCAACAACCTTACCAACAAGCAGCTTCATATAATCCACACCAAGACCAACCTATAGAAGAGAAATCTTCTTTAGAGAAGACATTTGAAGCCTTCCTTGAGTCCACACGACAAGTACAAATCCTAGCGGACTCAACTCTCCCAAACAATCCCAAATCCAAGATCCTTACTCTAATTTCCAAGTCCAACCACAACAAAAAGAACCTGTTGACTTAGAAAAGAATATGGAATTCATGATTCAGTCCCAAAATAATTGTATTCAATCCCAAATGGATTGTCTCAAATCTCTAAATTGGTTAGAAGCAAAAGTGAGTCATTTGGTCAACACAATTAATGAAAGGAATGAGGACACTCTGCCTAACACATTTTCGACCACTTCTAATTCTCCTAGCCATATTGACGAAGTATCTTGGAGATTTTAACCAAGATTTAATTTCACCACAAAACTTTAAACTTGATCAATATCAACCCATTGCCAAATTGGCAAGTTTTCATTTCAATGAGATTGAACTTAAAGATGAATGTGATACTGATTCTCAATGTTGTGATTCAGTTCTACTTTTTGAATCTATGCTGACTCCGATTTTCTTACCCGATTTGGACCCAATTCCGAAGCCAACACTGATTCCTATCCCCGTAGAGCTTGAACATGAACCAATATATTGGATAGTCACATTCCATTGTTGGAAAATGAATGTGAACTTGAATTCTATGATTTGGACCAAACCCATGAACCAACTCTGACTCTCGAGCCTAAACTTGATTTGAGTTTTATACCCGAGTCAATATTGGTTCTTATTTCTTTCATTGTTGAGCCCAAATCATCCATTCAACAAAACCACATTCCACTGTTGGACCAAGGTTAGATCAATATGACTCCGTGATGATATCCCAAGATTGGTCATATAACCGAAAAAATTCATGCTAGGATCTTGCACGATCCTATTCATATTGGGGAGTATAAAAATGCTAATAAGAAAGAGAAAATAAAAGGTGGGTTCTATGAAAATTCACAGTATCTAGATTGGGTAGAAATGCTTGGCCCAATGAGACCACCACCAGAACCACCACCTTGAGGTGACAATTTTCCTTCCCTTTCTCCTTTTTCATGTATTATTGCATTTCATTCATACATAGAGGACAATGCATGAGTTAGGTGTGGGAGAGGGTTTACTAACATGCTAACTTCACTAATTTAAAAAAAAAATCTTTCTTTAAAACTTTTTGAAAAGAAAAATAATACTTTGACTTATTTTTGTAAAAAAATAAGTTAATTTTAAGGAATAAGAGTATCATAATTAGGATTTCTTATACTTGGTCAAAATAAAATTATTTGTTTGATTTTGAGGTTAGAAAGAAAAATTGGAAAAGTAATTTAGTCTTGATTTTTACCTTGATGAAATATGCATACTTTATATACTTACACACTTAGGGTTCTAAAACAAAGATTCTTTTACCTTATATAATATATAAATATATAAATATATATATATATATATATACACACACATACATACATACATACATATATCAAAAAAAAAAATCTCTGATTAAGCGGGGTATTTGTGCCTCATAAAGCATAAATATTCACGTCTAAAAGTGGTTCATATAAATAAAAATCCTTAATTTTGAGGCCTTGTTTGCTCGAGTCCAAAGTCCTTGGGGTGTTTTCTCACCCGGTACCCTAAAATCGTCTGGCTTGGGAGTCACCGACTAAGGCTCGTTACATGGGTGAATTAGAAAGCCTAATAGAGCTAAAGGATATTACCGCCATAAATTAAAAAAAAGAAAAGAAAATAATAAGGCATAAGAGTTAGAGTTGAAGAATCCTAAGCCAAATTTTCACGATTATAAGGATGCATATGACTTAGGGTAAAATAATAGACTAGATAAGAAATACAATTTTAATTCTTACCTTAATTGAAAACAAGTTTTTTAATAAAAACTAAGTTTAGAAATGACTAAGTTTTGATAATATTATGACTTATAGATTACTTGAAATTTACATTAATACTTCAAATATTTTTTCCTTTCAAAATGTGTTTTCAAAAAAATACTAACAATTCATTTCTTTTTCTTCATGAATTTTGTGGGTGCAATCCACTGAAAACCCTCACGAGACAAAACTCGTCCTTTAGGGGTAACCTAGAGGTTTAACTGCTTGTTGCACGTGCTAAGTGCAACCGTGATTTCTACGAAAGAGAGTTAGATTTGGTCATTTTAGTTTTCGTTTCTCTTTGTTTTACTCGAGGACGAGCAAAAGATAAGTGTGGGGGTGTGTTTGGACACATATATTGTATAAATATTATTACATTCCTACATATATTCAATATTGTAAATAACTTGTCTTAATGTCCTAATTCAGCAGGGTATGATAGGAAGAAGATAATCATGAAATTTATCCAATTAAATTCAAAAGTTCAAAAGAAAAGGGATCGATTCAAATCCAAAGGTTCTAGAAACTATCTTATCTGAAAACTAGATATATCAGATAAGATAATATCATCTAATTTCAAGAAAAAAATAGATTATTTAAAAACTCTATCGATTTTTGCTGAAGATAAATCTATATCTTATCAATTCTAGAAGACAAGCTAAAAATCAAAGAGGATAAATGGATAGAGAGAAGATCAACGGATGGGATGAAGCAATTTAAATTCGGATTCAGACTGGATACAGTTTAGCATTTTAATCATAACTTTCGCTACAGAAACTCAAATCTGATGTTTCAAAATGCTACAGAAAGAAGACTTAAAGGGATACAATTCTTCTTTTGATCACACATTCTAATTCTATCATTTGGTAAGTGATATTCAGAAATAAACACGCCAACAAATTGTAGATCAGAATTAAATTTCGGAATAAATCAACTCAAGTTCGAAAATAAGGGAAGAATTCAAATTCAGAAATATACAGCTCTTCCTATCTTCATACGCGTTTCTGGTTTTCTCCTATAAATACCCTCATACCTCGAAGATAGAGAAGACACCACTCCAGAGAGAGATTTAGTTTAGGTTTTCTTTTCTTCTTCATTGTAATTTTTGTTTTCTTTTTTATTTTATTTTTAGGCTAGAGAGAGTTACATGATCAAAAGAGAGGAAGTGTTATTGTAGAGTGACACTATTATAATTTTTTCTTCAAGAAATTTATATTGAAGGTGACAATCAATGGAGGTTTCCCACCTTTCTTCACGGTGCTCGATCTCGCCGAAGCCTTACTTTCCTTTATTCTTTTCTATTACTTTGCTTTACTCCATGCTAAGGTAAATTTCATTATGGTTCAACAGTGGAGGTAAATATTCCTCTTTTATTTCTTTTTATTTTTGATTTTTTTATCTCTTTTTGTTTCTTTTTCTTTATAATTAAAAACAACACCACCACCATCTCTTCTTCTACCATCTTCTTCTTAACTTAACTTAATATTTTTATTTTCTTTTTATAAACTGAGAAGATAAGTATTAACTAGTTTTTATAAATTAAAAGAAGAAACTTACATAACGCTTCCATCACTGTCCCTCCTTGTGGATCACAACCCGTTAACCTTAGGCTACACGATAGAATTGAGGACCTAACACTGTTTCTAAAATTCTTTATTTTTCTGTACAGGTTTGGCTCGATCAGCGCTTGTTCTTGCCTTCTTGATCCTTACCTTTGTACCCCTTTTTCCTCTTCAAGCCTTTGGAAGTAGACACTTTCCCTTTTGAGTCTTCGATTACATTAGCCTTGGATTCATAGGAGTTCTTGTTGCTCTTTTCTCTGACTTTTGGTTGTCCATTTCAATTCGAAGCCTCACAATGAGATCTTCTAACTTCAGCTCCTTGCGTTTGTGCTTTAGGTAGTTCTAGAAATCTCTTAACGCTGATGGGAGTTTAACGATAGTAGCAATCTGAAAAGTTTAAGGTAAAATCATACCTTCAGCCTCTATCTCGTGCAAGATAAGTTAGATTTCTTGCACCTGACTGATCACATTCTTGATGTCCACCATTTATTACTTCAAAAATCGTCCCACGATGAACTTCTTGGTACCAGCATCCTCAGTCTTATATTTCTTATCAAGACTTGCCCATAACTTCTTTGCTATAGTGATAGGACTGTAGACATTGTAAAGAGAGTCATCCGGTCCATTTAAAATGTAATTTCAGCAAAGAAAGTCACCTTATGTTTATGCATCAACTGCAAGTATAGAGACCCAATCAGTTCCGGGTTTCGGTGAATCCTCTTGCAGGAATTTAGCCAAATGCAGAGTGGCTAAGTAGAAGAGCATCTTCTATTGCCACATCTTGAATTCAGTGCCATTAAATTTTTCTGACTTCTCCGACTTCGGGTTAGGAAGTGGAGCATGCACCAATGTCTGAATTTGCATGTTTGATGTCTTACTGGTATTGTCTTGATTAGTCTCAGACATCTTCTATAATTTCAAGCAGAATAGAAGTTAATAACTTCAAGAATAGTAATTGTTTTAAGATTGTTAGATGTAGGAATTAATCTGACAACTAACCACTGTCACCGATCTAATTGGCCAGGTCAGTGAATATCAGGAGGGAGATTTTCCGTTCAGTAGAACGTTCCTTAATTACAGAACCACATTTCAATTACCTTCCTTAGTTAAATACCAATTAGACTGGTATAAGTCAGTCTCTATATATTGTAATATTTATGAACATAAATATTTCAGTATAACCCCTATATAAAGAATGTTAGTTCACTTATACAGCAATTGGAGTGAGGTACGCATGTAGCGAATTTTCTTAAGACAATTACGTCCTTCGCTACGGTGCTAACAGGATACTGGATGCTGGTCTCCTAGAATACAACACTTCTTCACAGTATTTGAATAGAATTACCAAATCACTATACGATCGAACCGTAATTAATCAGTACCTTCACAAGGAATTCAATGTAGTAGGACAAAGACAAATTTCAGAAAGAATATTTGTCTTAAATCTGGAGGAATATCCACTGTCGAGAAAGGAGGGAGAGAGAAGAATATGTCTTAGGACGTCACAGATTCAGACAACAATTCTATTTAAGAATCTATTGAAATTTCTGAGCCTTCTTTTAGAATGAATCTTGTTTCATATATTTCTTTAAAAAAAATCTGATCTTTCAGACTGACTCGTTTCAGATCTGAATTCCTTAAGAGAAATAAGAGAGGAATTGTTCTGTGTGTTTTCAATCCACAGAGAGGAGTGTTGAACCTGTTGTAGGGCAAAACCGTCTAGGAACAGCTGCGATAGTTCCTGTCTGAACCGTTGCAACTGTTCCAGACAGGAAAAGCTGCAGCGGTTTCTTCCAACCATTGCAGCACGCGGGTTCGAGTAGTGGAGCGGGTCGACGCCCGCTGTAGCACCGCACCCGTGTGGCCCGGTTCATAAAGAACCGGACTGGGTTGGATCCGTGCCTAAGCCCAGGCTCTAGCTCCGGTGCCGCGCGGGCACGTGTGTGGGCATGGTTTCCCCCCAATCACGCGCGAAAACTCCATGTACCCAAAGGGCACACCCTTTGTTTTCATTTTCCTCTATTTAAACACTTCAAACTTCTATCCCATATCCAATGTGGGACTAAATGTTTAAGCAACCTTTTAGTTCCCTTTAGTTTTTGAATGAGACTAACTTTAGACTTTAATATCTCATTCATACGAAAACAGAACTGAACATGTGCATATATCATGTTCATCCCCAATGCAAAGAGAATACACTCCAACCATTATCTGGTTGATTTTATAAACGGATCTCGCCTTAATTCAGCTTAAAGATTCACTTTTAATTCTTCATTTTTCCCAACAAAAAGATTATGTGTTCTATGGGTCTGAATTACAAGAGGATACACGCTTACTCTAATGATTGTATTTTGTACCGAAAGGATTATGCAGGTTTGAAAAGCTATCCAGTTTGTGAAGTGAATAGGTATAAGAAAAGTAAGAATAAAATTTCGGTTAAGGTATTGTGGTATTTTTCGATAATACCTAAATTTAAACATACCTAGATTTAAATACATGTTTAGGAATGCAGAATATTCAAAAAATTTGCTGTGGCACTTGCACGGGAGGAGTTCTGATAAGATGCTTCTTTATCTGGCCGATTCACCGCAATAGAATATGATTGATTCAGAGTTTCCCGATTTTGGGTCTGATGCAAGGAATCTCCGATTAGGTCTTTCGTCTGATGGAATGAACTCTCACGGTAACATGAGCAGTTCACATAGTTGATTATCTCATATTATTTTATATTTGCATTAGTTCTATGAATAAAATTGTGCATATAACATTCATATATGCATACAAGTTGCATGTATTATGTACAGGATATTGAGAATTTAAAAAAAATACATACTTTTCGCGTCAGTTCCTTTAAAAACCGACGCGAAAAGATTTTATATGTTGTGAATGTCAGTAGCTTTTCGCGTTGGTTTCTTTAAAAACTGACGCGAATATATTTATTCCTAGTCGGTTGTTATAGACAACTGATGTGAAAAACCTTGACAATTGATTTTGCACGTGAAAATTAATTTATTTTTAATGTCGGTTGTACGATAAAACCAACGTAGAAAATAAATTTTTTCCACATGGAAAATAAATTATTTTCATCTATAAGTGATATTCCACGTCAGTGGACATTTTACGTCGCACGCATATACACCGGTTGCCAAATTGACGTCTATGGTTTACCACGACGGTCTTAAACCTGTTGTGCGCAGAAGAACAACCCCTCTGAGGAATCTACCAATCAGGCGGAGACTGATGCAGCCGGAGACGTACCCAACACGACAAGAACAGAGAAACAATAAAAGCAATCAACACAGTATTTAACGAGGTTCGGCAACGTGCCTATGTCCTCGGGGCAAGGGAGAGAGAGATTTTATTGATTCAGCAATCAATTACAAATTATTCCTTCTTCAAGGAGTTTTCAATGGAGATTTTCAGTGGGATTTCTAGGAAACAATACATGAGGGCTCTAACCCTTATTTATAGCCACAGAGTCCCTGGGTTTTAGGAAACCTCAGCTGGATTCGATCCAAACAGAAAACGAATCCCAAAAGGAAAACCAAAACGCGTCTGTCGGCCGGTCGACCGACCCATATTCACGGTCGACCGTGCGGTCGATCGGACCCAAACCGAGAGCAGCCTGCTTTCAGTCGGTCGACCGGGCGGTCGACCGTTCCATTCCACGGTCGACCGGGCGGTCGAGCGGGCAAACCCTGTGCACGTCGTGCACACTGGTCGACCGGCGGTCGACTGGCCTTCTCCACCGGTCGACCGTGCGGTCCACCGGGAGCTAGTCTGGCATGCTTCAATGCTTCATCTTGCTCATTTATCTTCTGATCTCTGTGCTACCTTCTTCCATCTCCTCTATCTCCTCTCTCCCTACAAAACCGACGTGATATCATATTTCTATTATAGTGTTTCGTTCCTATGATCTCTTTTTTCTTGGTTCTGATTGGCTCTTGATTTTGTTGTAGCATGTTTTTAATTTTTCTGAGGGAAAAAAAAACTTGTTCATGTCAGTTGTAGAATACTTCTCACTCAGTTTAAAATATGTCTATTTTTACGTAGTATGCTATTCTAACATGAATCTTACTCAAGACATAATAGGCGAGCATGTAGGAGGAATGAGTCTCACAAGTTATACTTCTGAGTTTTGAGTGAGATTCCTGTATACGTAGAATCTCATCAAGGCCGTTGATTAAGCATACTACAAAATTTTTTTTGAGGGAACAAAAAAAAATATTTGGTCACGTCATCGATATAATACTTCTCTAGCTCGGCTCTACATTTGTTCTAACTCAAATATAACCCAAGCTACTAAATAATAGGTGAGCGCTCATATATAACACTGACGAAATTGGGAAGAACTCAGTCTGCACCTTAGTTTTTTAGCTGACCAGTACAGTGCACTACTGTCAGATTTCAGAACATTTTGCTTCGAAAACGTCCAAAACCTGACACAGGGGCCCAACTGATTCTGCTTGTTTTGTTTTCCAACAGCCTAACAGCTAACAGAGGCACTCTTAATTGTTTGGCAGAGTGTGTTTCCAAAATACAAAGAAATTATTATTATTACAATTTCAGAATTTCATGGAAATTTAAATTTCTCTTACTTGTCGTTTATTTTCAACAGTTCATGTTTATTATTTGTAATGATTTATTAGTATGAGACATTGGGGTTTAAGGGGCATTTGGTAATTATGGCATGAGCTGTGATTTTCTTTTTCTCTCTTTTGTTTTTTGGTTGAGAGTTTTGAGTTTACTTAAAACTAACAGTTTAAGTCTCTGGATAACAAGAGGCAAAAAAATTTAAAAATAAAAATAAGAATAAAAAAAATTTCAAATGTTAATAAGGATAAATATTCTGTTCTTCTCTTATATATTGTTCTCATCTATTACTCTCATTAGCTTTGAATTGGGCATGATTATCGCTATCTAGTGATTAGTCGTTGTTAGATGTTGAATCTTATATAAATGAATAAAGTTACAGTCTGTGCTAAGATGCTTCAATTGTTTTTATGTTTAATTTTAATTGTCCGACAATCTTGCTTTCATTGTTTCGGCTGCATACAAGTTTTGATTTTTTATTTTTTTTATATAATGGCAAAGACGTTCAGTCCATGTAGTTGTACAGTTTGTCTGTAGGTCAGTTGAAGGTTTTTTTGCACTGTGAATTTGAATCCTACTTTTCTCATTTTGTTTTAATTTTCCCCCACTAAATCTTTTCTATAACTTCTCATTATTTCTTTAGTTTTTTTTTGTGTTCAACAAAATGCAACGAGTTTCAAACTAATTTCAAACCCTAGCACAAACCTATATAGATTTAGAAGCAAAACAAAAAAAAGCTTCAAAAGTTCTAGCACCCAGCTTTTATTCCATCACG
This sequence comes from Agave tequilana, assembly GCA_038442645.1. NCBI lineage: Eukaryota > Viridiplantae > Streptophyta > Magnoliopsida > Asparagales > Asparagaceae > Agave > Agave tequilana. The sequence goes on from JAVJIF010010046.1 coordinate 134,965, forward strand.
GTTGCTGTCTTCTTACCAAGAAACATATTCCAGCGAGACCACACATTAAACGTTTAACTTGTTCAACATAGTAGTTTTAGAAACCGTGGATATGAGCGTCATAGGGAGATCGGAAATCACACTGTAAGTCGCCACAGTTTTCATGAACTCACCACTTTCTCTAGCTGTTGCAGCATTCACAATGACTGAATTGAGACTATTATATTGCATATTGCCAGTTTTTATTAATATTATGTATGCACTAAAAAAAGATTTTGCTTCTATCAATTTCTTGATGGCTTTTCGAAAAAGACCATGAAAGATTTAGATTGGTGTAGAAAAGTGCCTCTTTTCTGAGCTCAAAATCCTGACTACACTACTGCTTGTAACATCTCCTTCTAATTAGTTGGATGGTTGCTTTTCCCATTGCCTTTTGGTTCACTTTGCTGCCTTTCACCAATAAAATCATCTTGCCCCCGAATAAAATGGGGACTCAGTTGAGTGAAACACTGGATTAAATTTGCAAGGCAAACAAGAACGCATGTTGATATAAAGGAGACAAAATACATAGATGAAGTGGAATATACTAAATAGAGATAAAGAAGAAAGAGAAGAACACTTATTTGTGCAATGATAGGGTACCACCAGCTATGCTTCTTGGTTGTATATATGTACACACATATTGATCACATGTTTACACTGATTTAGGAGAAACAATAGGAAACATTGATTGAGAGAGAGAGAGAGAGAATGAGAAACCATGGTGCATGAGTCTCATGAGTCCCATGTGTTCTTATAAGCATGGAGAGATTTTAAGATCTGATTAATTTCATGGGGTTTTTTTCAAATGGATTACATGTTTCACATGATGATGTGTGGTCATTGATATTTCTAACACACTCCGCAAGTGAAGCGGGTTAGAAAGAATCAAGAGCTTATTTTTAGCATAAAACCCTTAATGAGCTCAAAAGCTTAGTATGGATGTCTGCTAGTTGGTCTTTCGTGCTCACAAACCGAACATCCAGGACTCCGTTGGCGACATAATCCCAAACAAAATGAATGTCGACCTCAACATGTTTGGAGCGTCAGTAATGAATAGGATTGAGCGAGAGATATGTTGTACCGAGGTTGTCACAGAAAACTACTGAGGGAGATTGCGAAACTCCAAGCTCACGAAGTAATGGCTGCAACCAGACGACCTCTGTTGCAGCATTGGCCACACCCTATAATCTACCTCAGTGCTAGATCGTGCCACAGTGCACTGTTTCTTTGAGCTTCAAGAAATGAGAATTGTACCAAGAAAGACACAATAGCCACTGGTGAATTTTGATCATCGATCGACCTTTGTCAATCTGCATCGGTGTAAGCAATAAGCTGTATAAAAGAATGACGATAGAGAAAAAGACCATGTTCAATGATAGATTTGAGGTAATAGAGGATGTGTTTTATAGTGCTCCAATGCTCATCGGTTGGAGCTTGCAAGAACTTAGCGACCTTATTCATCGAGAAGGCAATATCGGGTCTGGTAAAGCTTAGGTATTGTAGAGCCTCAACAGTACTTCGATAGACAAAGGGATTAGAGAGAGGTTTGGCAACAACCTTGGAGAGCTTACAGGAAGTAGCCATAGGTGAGCTGACAACCTTGACACAATCTATCTTTGATTGCACACATTTATTAAATTATTCTATATTACATTTCTACATTTATCATATAATAAATCTGCTAAATTTCTTATCTTAAATATCTACTTTGCAGAAGATAATCATGAGGAGAGAAAGAGGATAAAATAAAATCAATATTAGTTAATTTCAGATTTAACTAGATCTATTTGGTTAAAAGATGATGATCCCAAATTCAATTGGTTAAATTTAGTTTTTGGTGAATCAAGTGGTTAAATTTAAAGATCAACCAAGGATAACGTCAAATACAGAGTCCAAATCCAAAGGGATAAATAGATAAAGAGGAGGTCAATGGATGAGATGAAGCAAATTTGACACAGATTCTGACTGGATATATTTTAGTATTTGAATCATAACTTTCGCTGGTTGATCGAAGGATCCTGAATTTCATACGCTTGATTGGAGTTTTTAGGGTTAACTAGCGGCTAACTAGGTAAGTACACTTTGGTCTTTCACTTAGAGAGCTAGCTAATTGGCTCATCTGCATTTCTAATCTCGATATAGCCTGCGAATAGTTGCTCAGTGTTTGTCCCTGACTTTGCATGAAGACGGCTTGGGACTTCATAAAAGCCTCCATGCTCTCCTCCAATTTGCTGGATTTCTTTTCCATTAGTTAACTTTAGGAGGAGGAAGATGGAGCTTGACTGGAAAATTGTTGGATGAGTGGGATGGTGAAAATTATTAGGAAAGTTTGGCCTGGGAGAATTGTTCTGGGCCTGGGAGAAATTTGGGTGATTTCTCCAACCGGGGTTGTACGTCTACGAGTACGGATTGTGTGGCGGCCGTGAGTAAGCCACATTCATGTGTTCCGGTGGCACTTATTAGGTATGAAAAATAGGGCACTCTTCAAAAGACATGGTTTGGTGCCTGACAGTATGAATAACCCGGAATGTGAATTGGTGGTGGTTGGTCTTGTTGACATTGACTAGCTCTTTTGTTCTAGAGCCTCTATTCTCCTCATCAGGATAGCAAACTTAGCTTCTGTAGTTATGGATGATTCTAAGGATAGGAGCCCTCCTTTTGAAACTATGGACTATGAATTCCTTAGTTTTTCTAAGGCTGGCTCCCATTGTAGGATTTTCTCAGCTAAATCTCAAACAAATCCTAACCCTGATTCTCATCGTTTTGCAAGAACCCTCCCTGACACATGGTTTCTAACAGGGTTTTTGTTTGATAATCTAAACCTCGTAGAGAATCTGGCACTGACGCCATTTCTCCACTCCGTAATAAGGGCACTGAGCTAGGAGATCTTTGAATCGCTCAAAGTATCTCCAAAATGTGTTCGCTCGGTTCTTTCCTGAACTGCATGATATTCTTTCTAATGAGGGCAGTTTTGTGAATTAGGTAGAATTTCTTCAAGAAGCCTTGACAAAATCATCCCACGATGTAACTGAATCTACCGCCAAACTGTACAACAATTCTTAGTTAGGTCCTTTAGAGAAAAGGGGATGAAACATATCCTAACGGCATTGTCTCCTAGCGAGGGAATGCGCATCATGAGGCATACTTCTTCAAATACCCTAACAAAGAAGTATGCGTCCTCTGATTTTAAACTATGAAAATTTGGAGAGAGTGTTGATGAATTGAGGCTTTAATTGAAAAAAAAATTCATTCGCCTCAAGCAGTTTTATACAAGATGCCAATGAGTGTAGGCTGTCTAAAAATCACTAAAGGACAAGCCATTAAAAAGCAGAATTCCAAGTTCTAGATGCAAAGCCAATTTTGGCCACGTCTCATCGGCACCAAGGCGCGAGGGTCGAAACCCGCGTCTCAGCTGCACCAAGGCGCGAGGGTCGAAACCCGCGTCTCAGCCGCACCAAGGCGCGAGGGTCGAAACCCCGTCTCAGCCGCACCAAGGCGCGAGGGTCGAAAGCCGCGTCTCAGCAGCTCCAAGGCGCGAGGGTCGAAACCCGCGTCTCAGCCGCACCAAGGCGCGAGGTCGAAACCCCGTCTCAGCCGCACCAAGGCGCGAGGGTCGAAAGCCGCGTCTCAGCAGCTCCAAGGCGCATGGGTTGACACCCGCGTCTCAGTTGTAACCGTCCTAGTTTCAGGGCCAATCACGGTCCACATAACGGAGAAAATTAGCACCCATTATGGAGTGTTTTTAGGAGGCACGTACGCCCCTGAAACCCCTATAAATAGCCCCGTCGCTATGAAGAAGGGGTCGGATGATTTTGAGAGAAAAGAGCTCTGAGAGAAAAGAGAGAGAGTTCAACCCTTCAGAGAACTTGCTGCGTTCAAGTTAGCCTTTTCCGACAATCTCTTTGAGAGTTTTGGTCGACAGAGCTGTGTTACTCCGTCAACCACCCGAAGAGAAAAGCCCCGGAAGATCTCAACGTTCACCCGTCAACGGAGAACAAGATTCACTCTCCACCGCCACTTGAAGAACCCAGCCTTAAACAAAGGGAGGATTTAAGACTCAACATCCTCCCTCCCTTGTAATCGGAAGACTGATCTGTTGTAATTTTCTATCCAATCAAAAGAATTTTACAATCGAATCCTCCTTTTCTGACGCATACAAGAGATGGCGACTCCGCTGGGGACTACATTTGTCACTGACGAACAAATCATGGCGCAAGGTGACGTCCTCTATAAGGGGAAGATGGTCGAATCGCTTGTCGTCGAGTTCGACCAGGCAAAGTATGAAGAGTTTCTCTCTTCCAGCTCCAAGAGCCCAAGGACCCGCGTCTGCCGCAGGGTCTCGACTGGGAATGGCCCCGAAATCCGATCTGAGGCTCTCTCGGGCGCTGCTGCTGCAAAGGGTGTCGCAGCCAACTGTGCCAAGCAGGATACACGCGCCAACGTCTCTCAGGAGGCCCGCGTGGTCTCAGGCACAACTGCCGTTGCGACCAGCCGCGCCATGCGGAACACACGCATCAGCGTTTCTCAGGAGACCCGTGTGGTCAAAATCTCTGGTGTCCAGCCAGTCCACCCTCTCCCTCAGCACCAAGTCGTCGTTGGTTTCTCTCCATCTCCACGATGCAACCGAAACGCTGAGCGTCGACAGAGGAGGCGTGCGCATCAACTGCAAGTTGGAACTTCTGATTGTCCAACTGAGGCAGGACGCAAAGTTCAATCCGGCGCCTTGGCCGCGCCACGTCCAGCACGCGAAGTCCGCGTTTGGCGGCCCAAACGCGAGACTCCCCAAATTAGGTCCTCTGAAGTCCAATTCACCAAACGCCAAGGCGAAGCCTGCACGCCTCGTCAAGTGCAAGAGGCACGTGCCCTTAGGCGTGGGGCCCAACAGCCCACTCACTCTCAAACGTCCCTGCACCGACGCACCAAGCAGCAACGCGAAAGCCACGTCTCTTCTCAATAGAGACGCCAGGCACGCGTCCTAAAGCTGCGACCGCGAGAACGGCGTCTCTGAATCCTGCGTCCAAGCTGTACAGCGCAAGGATGCCTCCCGCCCTCGAAGTTGCGAGGCTAATCTCTTCGATCCTCTTCCCATGGATCTAAGAGATTACTTGACAAAGAAAAGAAGTGCTAATCAAACCACTTCATCATTTTGCTGCCAACGGCTCATCTCCATGCTCTCTAAGTGCCGTTGCGGTTCAGGGGTGAACCAGCAGTCCTTAGTTAGACAGCTGACCCTGATTCCCCCATCAGCCAAAAGAAGACGCTCTTACAGGCGGAGGATCTTCTCTGACACTGAGTATCCAGAGCTCACTGCTAACATGGCGAGCAAGAGCAGGGGAAAACAGCCTGTAGTCAGCTCCGACGAATCTGACTCTGAACCGGAAGGAGTGTACCGACACACTCGCACCCGGACCGGGGCCATTCCCCGATCAACTACAATGCCCTAGCCCCGGGCATTGAGATTAATGACTCGCACTCTGCCATTGCAGAGTCGCAGGCCTCAAACTCTTCTATAGAGAAAGAGGCCTTCACATACATGACGAGCACTCCTGAGGAGACCACTAAGCGCTTGGAGCTGCAAGCCCAGGTCTAGAAGGAATAACTCGAGATGATTCGTGCTCAGCAAGAATCTATCGACTCTCTCAAGCAGATGCTCGCACAGTTGCTCGAAGACAGGAGGAAATCTCCCCCTAGAAAGTCTAAGGGCAAACGAAAAGAGGGAGAAAGCTCATCTTCCGAACACTCCGAGAAGAAAGAGCAACCCACCTCTGGTTCGTCTAAATCCTCGTCGCAGGAAAAGAACGATCAAGACCAGGGAAAGGTTCATTCTAAAAGAATGAATCAGTTGGAGCAACGCCTTGAAGCCCTTACCAATCGGAAAGGTCTCCAAGAAGCAGGAGTGGTCCGCCCATATCCAGCCGAATGGGACCTGGTTCCATACCCGCCCAAGTTCAAGGCTCCAACCCTCCAAGCATTTGATGGGAAAGTTCACCGAACCAACACATCTACTATTTCAAGTCCCAAACTGGGAATGTGGTAGATAACGACGCCATCCTGGCACGTTTATTCATCGACACCCTAAAAGGGCTGGCCTTTGAATGGTTCATGAAGCTCCCAGAAGGTTCCATTAAGAACTGGGGTGATTTGGAGAAGCTTTTCTTAACACACTTCTTTGAAGATGACTCGGAGGTCAACATGCCTACCCCTTTAGCCACCAAGTAGCGAAAGGGAGAGTCCGTTAAGTCTTTCGTAGAAAGATTTCGGAACGTGGCACTCCGATGTCCGAGCGGTATGACCCAGGTTACCATGGTGGAAATATGCCGCCACAATCTCCAAACCTCACTCCTTGCTCAAATAGGAGCTGCTGAAAGCCGCACCTGAAAGCAATTAGTCCAACAAGGTGAACAGGCTGAGGAGATTGTCGCCCGCGTCAGAGCGGAAGAAAATAAACCCAGGCCTGAAAGGTCAACGAGGCGTGCGCCAGACACATCCCTCCAAGCCAAAAGGAAGGATAACTTGGCAGCAGAGACCAAGTCCCCTGTCAAACCTCAACCGGTCAAGGGAAGTGGCTCTTCAAGCCAACCACGGGCCAACAAGCAGTATTCCTTCAAGGATGAACATGTCGACTCGCTCTTCAAATTACTCAAAAAGAGCAATCGACTGAAGCTTCCTGAAGCTAGGCGCCCCGAGAAAGTCGGTAAAACCGACAATCCCAGCTACTGCATGTACCACAGGATGTTGGGACACCCTACCAAGAGCTGTTATGTCTTCAAGGACATCCTTCAGGCCCTGATTGATGCGGAGGTATTGAAACTCCGACCAGAGCAGAAGAAGGTGACGGCTAATATGACGTCAGTTCTCCAGTTTGGGAGACAACCCCCAACACTCTCTGAAGTAGTCCCTATCCCAAGAGGAGAGCTGAGAATGGTCAACACAGACCCTCACCATCAGCAAGAAAAGGGCTTGGTACCTATTCCCACACCTCGGGGAGAAGTCATGTGGGTCCATCCCGACCTTATTGATGGCCAGCAATGGACTACTGTAACCAGCAGGAAGTCCAAAGGCAAAGCAAAGGCTTCATCCTGCAACGTGGTGTGTGCCTCTTCTCGAGAAGCGGAAACTGATATTCCCTCGCTAACCGACTCAGAAGAGGAGACAATAGTTCTGGCCGCAGAACCCAGTCAGCTGGTGGCAGAAACCCGTTCAGGGCAGCCATATTTGAAAAAGTATGGCGAAGTGGCGGTAACTCCTCCAAGACTTGCTGCAGAGCCAGCCAAGCCCTCCACGAAGCAACCCGGGGAGAAATAGAAAGAACTTCGGTTTTCTCGAGTTCTTTCAAAAGACATAGCGAAAGGATCCACGGCACCTTACCGCTTTGATGTCCTGGCTCAGTTGGCCAACATCCCGGTGCGGATTACTCTTTATGAGCTCCTCAGGCTATCAAAGTCGACCAGAGAGGCTTTACAAGAAGCTCTGGCCAATGCTGAGGTCTTCATGACCCAACTACAAAGGAGGAAGATGTAGAGGATTGCCTCCACGCCTCCCAAAATATTCCCTGCATCACCTTCACGGCAGATGATATGCAAGTCAAAGGGAAGCATGATCGACCCCTTTACTTTGCAAGGTATATTGGATCATCTGAGGTGAACCGCATTCAGGTAGATCCCGGGTCAGCATTGAGCATTATGCCTCGCAGGGTCATGCAACATCTGGGATTCCTACTCACCGTTTGAGCCCTATCCAGACGACCATTTATGGGTTCAATGCCAATAGTACCCGTCCGATGGGGAAGGTCAAGCTCAAATGCCAGATTGGAGACCTGAGGTCAGAGATGACATCCTACGTCATAGATGCTGACACCTCCTACAACTTGCTGCTGGGACGACCGTGGATTCATCGCAATTCTATCTTCCCTCTACTCTCCACCAAGTCATGAAATACATTGACGGGAGTGGAAAGGTGCGAACGTTAATTGCCGAGAGGCATCCGTTCAAGGGAGTGGAGAATTATTTCACAGATTCCCTCCTATATCAGGAATCTGTGGAAATAGATAAAGTCCCGCAACCAGAGGAGCCCGACTCTGGTAATGAAGCCGACACCGAGCCTAAAAAAGAAGAATGCCTGTGGGAACTAGATCCACTTGTAACGGGCATTAATAAACCCGATGTTGATAATACCTCCGCCGATGATGTAGGCGGTTGGTACATTAATGAAGAATTAGATTTAGCGTATTTTTCTATGTTTGCTTCTGATTCATTGCTGTCAGACACTAGTACCGATGTGGATGACGATCTCTGATCGGCAATGGATGCATTGACATCGTTGCATGTACCAGTGAAATCGTCCTTCGAAACATGTCGAAACGTCAGCGATGCGCAACAATCAATATTCATGGTTCCAGCGAGAAGGAAGGGCCAAAGACCAATTCTTTTCGGACGAATTGAATCCGAACTAATGACTCATGAAGAATCAAAAGCGAGCATGAATCCCCTCAGTTCGGTCATTATGAGCCAAAGGCACTCAGAATGATGAAAAACATGGGTATGACCTAACCAGCAGACTCGGGTTGAACTTCGGCAAAGGAAGGAGAACTCTACTTCGATCCTTTGTGCCGAAAGGGAAAGCACCTGATTATTATCATCAGACTCGCAGGGGGTTGGGCTATGTGTCAACTCCGATCCCATCAGCCTCTGACTCTGAAGAGACATAAGGCCATGATTACTCATCGGGCACGTCCTCGTGGGAGTCAGATGCTAGTGTCGGCAACATCTTCAAAGAACTTTCAGTGAATATGGTTTCAACAAGCCACCTGGAAGACGGAGATGAAGAAATGATCCAACCGATACAGATCCTTGGATCAAACATTTAAATACTCTTTGGGATACCCACTTTGAACAGCGAGAGCCACCCACAGAAGACAAGATTGCTCAGATCAATCTGGGGGATGAGGCTAATCTTAAGCCCATCTTCATAAGCGACGACCTGTCACCATCGGAGAAAAAGGATCTAATATCTCTTGTTCAAGAGTATAAAGATGTCTTCGCTTGGAATTAAGAAGACATGCCTGGACTTGATCCTCAAGTGGCTATGCACCGCCTCAACTTCAATTCGGACGTAAAGCCTGTCAAACAACAACAGCGACGGTTCCGTCTAGAAATAATGGAGGCAATTCAATCAGAAGTCAGAAAGCTCATAGATTCTGGCTTTATCAGGGAAGGCAACATCCCGATTGGGTAGCCAACATCGTCCCCGTTGCTAAGAAAAACGGAAAGATCCAGATCTGCATCGACTTCCGTGATCTAAACGAGGCTTGTCCCAAAGACGAATTCCCACTGCCAATCACAGACGTCATGATTGACAATACTTGTGGATTCGAACGAATGTCCTTCATGGATGCGTTCTCAGGATACAATCAAATCAAAATGTATCCTGACGACGAAAAGCACACCTCCTTCAGGACACCATTGGAGGTCTACTGCTATACCGTCATGCCCTTCGGACTGAAGAATGTGGGGGAAACATATCAAAGGGCTATGAACGTCATTTTCCAGCAGCAAATGCGCAAAACAGTGGAATGCTATATTGATGACATTGCGGTAAAAAGCCGCGCTAAAGGTGATCATATCACTGATCTAAAGGTTGTCTTCAACATCATGCGGGCCATCAGTTGAAGATGAACCCTACCAATCCTTCCTGGGGGTGGCCAGTGGCAAGTTCCTAGGGTGGTGTAGTTTCCACAAGAATTCTTTAGATAAAAGATTCGCTATCCCGCGATGCCCCCAAGAATCTCAAGTAACTCAGGGATTGCAAGGACGATTGGCATACATCCGCATGTTTATCTCAAATCTCTCCGAAAGATGCCAACCCTTCGCTAAGCTAATGAAGAAGGGTGTTTCGTTCATTTGGGACGACACTTGCCAACAAGCATTTGAGGAAATCAAGCAGTACCTCACACAACCACCAGTCCTTGCAGCTCCGATATCTGGAAAACCTTTCCTGGTATACGTCTGAGCAATGGATCATTCTTTGGGAGCTCTACTAGCTCAGAATGATGATAGGGACGAGAGTAAGTGATCTACTATCTGAGTAAAACAATGATCGGAGCCGAACATCGGTACAACCCGATCGAGAAGGAATGTTTGGCACTGGTGTTCGCCATTCAGAAAATGCGACACTATCTGGCAGGCCAAACCATAAATGTCATATCAAAAGTCAACCCCTTGAGGTTACTCATGACAAAGCCTTCATCGCTAAATGGCCAACTGGCAAAATGGGCCATATTGTTATCTCAATATGAAATGCACTTTTTACCACAGAAGGCCATTAAAGGATAAGCGGTGGCGGATTTCCTGGCTGAGCATCCAGATCTGAGGGCAACCAAACTTTACGACGATCTCCCAGATGAGGTCGCTGAAGCCTGCCAAACACAGACATCCTTTGAAAGACAGGTGTGGCAACTTTTCTTTGATGGTGCATCAAGAACAAGCCCAAAAGGACACATAGTCGCAGGAGTAGGAGTAGTACTCGTCTCCCCGCAGAACTATGTGATTCCTCGAGCTGTCTCATTAACCGAACCTTGTTCCAACAATGTGGCGGAGTACAATGCTCTTTTGATTGGGATGCAACTCGCTGATGAGATTGGCGTTAAAAATCTCAAGGCATATGGTGACTCCAACTCATCGTCAACCAAGTTCGCGGGGTACGAAGTCAGACATGAAGACCTAGTACCCTATTACAATGCAACTGTCAACATGGCTGGGAAGTTTACAAACTTCTACATCGATCATGTACCGCGCAGGCAAAATGCGCATGCAGATGCACTGGCATCCCTCGCTGCCTCTTTAGCTCTTCGGCTGGAACATGGAGAAAGATATTTGTCCACAGCCACAACCTGTATTGCCCGAGAATTGCTCCTGAGGATTACCAGGAGCCAACAGTAGATTCTCAAAGCAAAGAAGCGCTGGAATTATCAACCGGTCCAAAGCCTAGAGACTGGCGATTCCCCTACATTGATTATGTCCTGTATGGCATCCTGCCTGAAGACACTAAAGAAGCGGCTGCCATTCGAAGGAAAGCCCCCAAATACTACTATAATGCGATTACGCGAACACTGTATCGTCGATCACATGACGGGATCTTGCTTCGCTACCTTTCACAAAAGGTGGCACAGGAGGTATTGAAAGAAGCCCATGACGGCATGTGTGGAGCCCATTAACCTGGCCCAAAACTTGCATACTGACTCCAAAGGTTGGGATATTACTGGCCCAAGATGATTGCTGACGCCGTCACTTATGCCAAAAGATGTCACGCCTGTCAAGTACATGGGGATTTCATCCATCAAGCACCAGGGTACCTTCACTCTACAACCTCTACCTGACCATTTGAAATGTGGGGAATGGATGTGGTTGGCCCCATCAGTCCACCATCATTAAAAGGACATCGGTTTATTTTGGCAATAACCGATTACTTCTCTAAATGGGCCGAGGCCATTCCTTTGAAGGAGGTAAATCGTCTAACGTGATCAAGTTTGTAAAACATCACGTTATTTACCGTTTCGGCATACCTCGACGAATTGTCCATGACAATGGACCCCAGTTCATCAGCCAGGCTTTCCAGAAATTCTGCCATAAGTTCAGAATCCAGAATGTGTCCTCAACGGCATACTATCCTGCCGCTAACGGCCTCGCAGAAGCTTTCAATAAGACCATTGGCAAGCTTCTCAAGAAATTCGTCTCGAAAAGTCAACGTGATTGGGACGACAAGCTGGGTGAATGCTTATGGGCCTACCGCACAACTGTGCGAACCCCAACTAAAGCTACGCCATTTTCTTTGGTCTATGGGTGTGAAGCCGTGCTTCCACTCGAAATCCAAATTCCATCTCTACGCGTCGCCCTGACAGCGGAGATGACAACAGAGGAGAAGCATCGACAGCGACTCCAGGAATTGGAGGCCTTAGATGGTAAGTGTGCAGGCCCAACAGCAAATCGAGCTTTACCAAGCTCGAATTACCAGAGCCTTCAACAAGAAAGTTAAAATGAGAACTTTCAAGAAAGGCGATCTTGTCTTAGTCGTCAGAAGACCCATGGTAATGACGTACAAGACAAAGGAAAATTCCAGCCCAAATGGGAAGGGCCATTTGTAGTAGAGTCAGTCTACTCAAATGGGTCATATCGTCTCATAACGTCAAATGGCGATACACTCATGATGCCGATCAATGGCAGGTTCCTAAAGAATACTATCCTTAGATAGTGCTCCTCCTCCGATCAAGTTAAAAGTACACCTCTGATCAAAACAAGAAGAGCTTCTTCATTAACATCCGACGCCTCCGACGGTTAAGGATAGAGGAAAATGTTGGCTTTTAAGCCCAACATAAGCCTTCGACAACTCACTATGCTGAGGGGAATAGCATGGCTAGCCCAACTCAAACGGTAGTTGGTAAAGGCATATCAAACCCGTTGACAGCTGAGGATTTGCTAAAAATCCTAAGGACATGTTTCCCTTTGATCCAACGCCTCCGACGGCTAAGGATAGAGGAAAATGTTGGCTTCTAAGCCCAACATAAGTCTTCAACAACTCATCATGCTGAGGGGAATAGCATGGCTAGCCCAACTCAAACGGTAGTTGGTAAAGGCACCTCGAATCCATTGACAGCTGAGGATTTGCTAAAATCCTAAGTGGACTTGACTCCACTCTCCCCTCCAAAATCTCTTACCAATTCTCATCCACAGAATGGTAGGTCTATAAAATGCAGTCGTTGCCAAGTTAACACTATACCTCTGACACTTTAAATTCCACTTGCCAATTCTCATCAATAGAATGACAAGTCTTCAAAATTGCTCATATCGCAAATCCAAATTTGTCAAGTTAACACTATACCTCTGACACTTTAATTTTCACTTGCCAATTCTCATCAATAGAATGACAAGTCTTCAAAATTGCTCATATCGCAAATCCAAATTTGTCAAAGTTAATACAACACCTCTAACAAATTACTGTTAAGTTAACATTATACTTCTAAACAGTACATCGAGTTTCTGTCAAGTTAACATCACACCTCTGACAGTCACCTTCCTTCAGACTTCCATATCGAAGCTGAAATGAACGATGCTAAGTTTAACACTACACCTCTAGCATCTAGGTCATCGCCAAGTTCAACAATACACTTACGGCCATGACTTTTCCTCGGACTCCTCGTGAAGTCGAGATGACTAATGCCAAGTTCAAATTACACCTCTAGCATTACCGTCATTGTCAAGTTAAACATTACACCTATGACAGTGACACTTTCAGTTTTCCTGGGCGAAATGAAACTGAAATGCTTCTAAGTCAAGTTAATATCACACCTCTGACTTACACTCTTGTCAAGTTAACATCATACTTCTGACAAGACTTCATTCAACCCGTTAAGTAATATCACACCTCTAACGGTAAAGACTTTCCTAGACTCCCCGCGAGCCTAGTCTCACTTGTTATTCTCCTCAACAAAATAACAAGTCTACCAAAAAACATTGTTAGGTTAACATTACACCGTTAACAGTGTTTTCATCAACTCTCCAGTTGAGCTTAACCTTTGATAAAAGCTCACCTTCCCTGGGGGTACCAATTCAACCTGTCACTTTCTTTTTATAAAGTGGCAGGCCCCACAAAATTATCTTATTTCTGTCAAGTTAATATCACACCTCTGACAGCATTGTGGGGTTCCTGAAATAGGATTTTTCTCCATGAAATTTACTTGTTAAAATCTTCATCATAGTTTGACAAGCCGAAGATTCTTTGCTTCTGTGCGTCTGACTAAAAGAAACAAGAGAGTTCAAGACAATAGACGAGGCAAAAAGAAAAGTGTCACTTTTATTTATATCCAACATATGAAAGTGATACAAAACGCTCTCTTATTCAATAAGATTGAGTGTTACAGATAAAGGAGTACAAAGAAGTCTCTCTCTCAGAGGTTGCACTCACTCCTTAAAGCTGCATTTGATTCCAAGTACAAGATGTTTAGAAGGGCGCCAGAATATGATTGAACATTGTGGCGACGATCAGAAGCTGGTTGCACCACGATGCATGATGTAAACATCGAAGAAGTCCCCGGTTGATCGAGAACAATGGTGTTTCTTGAGGTCGCAAGGCAGCAGAGTCTTCTGATTCCACCTGACCATCCGAAGTGGGGGTATGATCCTTCGTTGATGAACATCTCTTCCACCAGAAGGTCATTCAGTAGGCATGGAGTTTCCCTCGATGTCACTTCTGGGGTAAGAGAGGAGGTTTTGAGACCTCACAGGGGATGCTACCCACCACTATATCCACCGCTACCCCTGCCGCCATCCTCACTCTGACCATGCCATACCAAGAAGCATGACTGGTGCATTGAATCCAAAGAGATCTTGGCGAGGGTCCGGTCCCAATCTCCTGAAGGCAGGAGTCATGACTTCTTCTCCCGTGGTCGACCATCGACCAAGTTCGCTGGCCGATATATTCTCCCAAGGGCCCAGCGAACATGAAAAAGGATGATCAAGCCTACCTGCAAGAAGCAACAAAATTAGAAGATCTGAAGCTTAGTATACTTCAACAGAAAAATTAAATGACAGACACAGTTATTGCTGAAATCGTCAGACGCAGGAATAACCCGCGCAGCGAACATCTGCGGCGGCAGAAACAGACGCGATCAAAGCTGTGACAACATACAGAGTTCGACCACAGTTTTATACCTGCGTCTAAAATATGAGACACGAAGAGAATCAGACGCGAAAATTGCCGTCTCCCTGTCGGATGAACAGGAGTTGCAAGATTCAGGCCTGAGACCTCCAGTCTGAGTTGAAATTCTCCGAAGTTGACAGCCTCAAGACGCGAGCTCTATGTGCAAAACCTGCGGCCAGGCGCCTAAGTCTACTATACTCGCGTCCAGAGAACTCTAAGTCAATAGCGCAACTTCCAAAAGAGGAAGGCACCAACTGACTTCAGGAGAAAATCCAGATGATGAATCTCTTTAAGAGATATCAAAATTCAGACTTAGTTGGACTAAAAAATATCATGGCAAATTGGGACGGCGTACCCGCAGAGGCCTCTATTAAGAGTTGAATTCTCTGCATTGAAGCGCGGACATAAAAGGAGCTTAAAGAGACGCTTTCTGTTATTGAAATCACTTGACAGTGGTAATTCTAAAGAGACCAAACAGAAGCATGAAAGCTCTGGGTCATCTTCATCCATGGAGGAAAGCCCCTGGTAAAGTCCTTGAAGGGAGAAGATGGAGTCTCTCAGAGCACTCGCTATTAAAAGAGAATAGTCCAAGTATGGGACTGCTAAAGGAGGGGGTAAGCCCTATTTATAGGCAGCCCATAATAACCATAATTAATGGTTCATCAATTAGAACCGTCAGCCTTAATGACCGCACGACTGTCAAAGCCCAATGGAAGGCTGATGTGGAGCGTCGCTTCAGGAAGCATCGAAGACGCTGGTCTCCAACCGCCAGCGCCGGTTTGACATTAAAAGGCATTAACGCCTAAGCCCAATGAAGAACCGACGCGTGGACACCGCTTCGGGAAACAACGGATGATGCGGGTTCCCAATCGTCAACGAAGACTTGACGTTTGAAAACCTCACAGGATCTTTATGACAGGCTACACATAACGCCTGGGAAGTTGCACCAAACGCAGATGTGAGAGCCGCGTCCAGAGGCTCGCGCCTCTTTTTTTCAAAAAGTGGCGTCCTCCTTCATTCCAAGTTAGAAGACCCTTCGCGTCTCTTGGATGACTCAAAGTTGCTCCGCGTCTCTCGGACGACTCAAGGTTACGTCCATCAACAAAAGGGACTCATTCTGGGGGTCTCAGTGGGAAAGCACATAAAGCTGCGTCCCGAAGCTTATATCTTCAGCAGAGAAGGCCTATCACCTTCACAAGTGTCTTGGAGCTGCGTCTACATGGATGATGATGGGTCTTGCACCGAGTCTCAGCGTCGCGTCCCTGATTGTGTCAATTTTAAGGGGCGTAAGACCACATTCTTAATGTATCCTGAACTCTGCGTCTGGATAAAGTTAAGGATTGCGGCCAGTGAATCACACTCAAAGCTGCGTCCTTCGCGTCGCTTGAACCGCGTCTTCACTGGCAGGTCAGAATCGCGTGCCTCAGAGTCACGTTTCTTTTTATGAATCGACACTGCGTTTCATCAAAGAACTTAGTTTTACCTAAGTTCAGTATTCACAGTCAGTAAAGGAGCACAACCAAAATCTGTGATTGAGAGGTTGGATTCATCTACAGCAGGGCAATGAGGTGGAACAAAAATTTCAACGACTTTTATTATTCAAAAATGATAAAAGTAGATATAAACACTCTTGGTAAATAGAGTGTCCTTTTCTTTACAAGAAGAAAAAAAAAGAAGGCTAAAAGTCTTGGTTCGCCAAAAACGGATTTGTTCTCTAAGGCGATGTATCTCATGTTGGCGCGCCTTCTCAGCCTCCATGAGAGCTTGGGCCCGTAGATCCTCCTCGGATAAAAATCTCTTGCTTGTACTCGGAGGGATTTCAGCTCGGAGGAATAAACAGAGAGATTTGCTTCAACTTGCACCTTGGCAGCCTCTAACTCCGCTAGCCTCTTTTCAGAAGTAGCAAGCTTCTATTCATTAATAACAATCAAAGCCTCAGCTCTGGCTATAGCAGCCCGAGAGTCAAGGATAGCCTGTTTTGCAGCCTGCATGATCATCTCGGATTCCTTTGACTCGACCGCTAGCTTTTGATGATCAGCCTGGAAACCTTCGAGAAGACGGGTCCTTTCGGTTATCTTCTCTTCCACCTCCCTTCGCTCTTGCTCTTGAGCAGCAAGGAGCCATTCAGAGTTTCCTGGGCCTCGTGAAATGAGCCAGCATTCTCCAGGGATTGAAGCTCCCTCAAGTTATGTCCCAACTGCTCCACCAGCACAGACACGCCTTGGCTGGTGAAGGGCCTCTGGCTAAACTGATGTTCTCGACCAGGTTTCTGAGAAACATTCGGGCGAATTCAAAGGAGCTATCCCCAGATAGGATGAAATCAATACATGATTGCATCGAGGCAAAGAACTGCTGCACCATCTGGCGTGTCAGAATCCCCATGGTATCACCACCTAAAGTGCTCCCCGATCCCCTTTCTATCACGGGGTGAGGGATTAAGCCGATTCATCCGGTACAGGAGTCGGGGCGACCACGGGTGCGGCAGAAGCAAGAGTAGCCGCCGGCGCTTCTGGGGGTACTACGTCCGTAGAACCTCCGCAACCGATGAAATGACAGTAAGCTCGACCTCTTCAGGGTCCTTGGCCGAGGTCTGAGCTATACGGCCTCCCGGGTAGGCACTGACCGCCAAGTCTCCTACCTGAGCTTCCTCAGTGCCCTCTGCAAATTACAAGAATATCAGCTACGACAGTAAAAGGAAAACATTCAAAATATCAATATTTCCTTACCTAGCTGAGGGTCCAAAGATGGCGAGTTCTTAGGCGAATCCTGCAGGGTGGAGGTCTCCCTGACTTCGATGATTGCCCTCTCTTGAGGCATCTTAGTAATAGGAGCCTCAACTCTATGCTACTGGCCAGCTCCTGTATCATCTCCTCGTTCTGGGAGGAAGCGGCGACCTCGCTAACCATGACCAGCCCTGCGATATGAAGCCAAATGAAAAAGAAAACGTCAAAATCCTTTTCCTAGTTAAAAGGATGAGTTAGGCGAAAGGATTACCTTCAGCAGCTTTAGCAGGAATAACTACCGCTGGTGGTGCCGTCACCGGCTCACACCCATATATTTCCTCCTCCGAGATGTGTGAGAATTTACTCAGATCAGGAGGAGCGGGTTCATCGCCAAAGTCGACCTCATCGCCTGAATCATACCCTTCTTATTCGGATGAAGAAGACGATAGTGCAACGCGAGAAGCCTCGCAACCGGGGCCTTGCCACAAATACCCCAGTGGTAGGGCTAGGGTCAACTACCCGAGGACTGGGGATTAATACACTAGGGGATCTCGGTGTTGTGCCTCATCCCTCCTCTCGTGAGCTGAGGAAGACCCGGGCTGAGTTGAGACCCCTGGAATCTCAACATCACCTCCGCTCATTATGTCGACTTCAAGCTGCTCAGCCTCGTCAGCGGCGGTGGGTTTGTCAGCGAACTCCCCTTCCTCTAAAATCCTGGGGCCCCTGCTGCGCAAACCCACAGGTACGGACTAAGGGGCATCATCCTCATCTTCCGCTTCTTCCCCCTGTTCCTCACACCAGAAGGGATGTCTTCGGATGGAGAAACTGCGGCCGCCAAGTCTCTCCGGACCTTCTTTGGGGCAGGCTCACATTGGAAGTAGAGCTTTGAGGACGCTTACGCGCCACCTGTCAACCCTTTGCTGCTCGCGGCTCCTCCCTTGATACCCTTCTGGTCTCCTTCAGAGCCCTCCGATACTCCTCAATGCCTCGTGAGCGTTTGTTGGACCCCAACTTTGCTTCGTAAAATGCATTGATACTCTCGATGCATGAGTACGCCGGAGCAAAGTCAGGCGTTTGGTTGGCTTGGAAGTACCAGGTACAGAAGCTAAGGCTTGTACAGCCTTTCGGTTCCTTGGGGGCAGACGAAAAAGCGCTTTCGTCCCTCCAGCCACGCTATAATACCAAGCCCGAGCACCTTCAAACAAGTTCCCACTGAAGGCGAGTTGAGCATTGGGGTTATCGACATATAATTGATCATAGCCGAACTGACGGGCGAAGCGATTTGGCATGTACGGCTCGATCGTGCACGAATTCCCTTGTCGGAAAAGCACATACCCGGACGGAATATTGACCAACCACCAGAAAACTCCCGACGACAGCCTCGTGAAGTTATCTGGGCCCACGAAGTAGCAAGTTTATTCCGAAAGATGCACCAGTAATCTCGGGGAAGCAGCGATTGAGCTGGTAGTTCAAAGCAGTTAGAATGCACCTCCGAATGAAATACATATAAGTATTACACTAGCTTGAACCCTCCAACCGCTGTACGAAAGGGGTAAACCCCTCACTCCAAGACACCGGCGTCATCAGGGAGGGACAGTGCATAACGTACCAAGCCATTAGGTACGTGTAGGGAAGCTCAACCCAAGGGTTGGGACGCTTTACCGTCGGTCTCCCCTCTGAGTCAACAATCGCCTTACCCTGGGAGTCGACAGCCTTCTCTACTTTGCATAGATTCTGAGTTAAGGCCCGCAACCCGCTTTGAATACCGGCCGCCATGGCCGGGAGGAGGGCTATGGGCCTACCATAAGCCAGGAGCACCGCCGGGTAACAATCACTTCATGTGGCAGTGTCGGCACCACACAGTGCTTCAACCACAGCATTAAGAAGCCCGCCAACAGTGCTCGATTGGAGATAGGGGTCCGGGCTTGATGATGGAAACTTTCGAAAACCGTGTCAGGTCCGAAAGTATCCTCGTTCGACTCCGTGGTGTAGGAGTCTACAGAAGCCTTGATCCTATCGGCAATCTCCTCGTCGGAGCTGGGAGCCAGTCGGGTCACTGGATGGTCTTTCTGATTGACGCCATTAAACAAGTAGCTTGCCCAAGACAGCTGCTTGACTCCCCTCATCCTCCAAGAGGTTATCTGGCCGCAAATGTGAAAGTGACATAACACCTCCCAATAAGTCTCGTACACCGACGAGACTCTTTCTTCAAAAGGTGAAGCTCCTCAGTGGTCGGGACGTATTCCTCATAGGAAGAGTCCCCCATTACCAGCCCCGAGACTTCGTACAACTCGTGCAGGGCAAGACCTATCTCTCCGACCGGAGTGAAGAATGTCCCCGTCAGAGGATTGTAACGCTCCAGGATCCCAAGAAGTTTTGAGAACTTGGTGGAATACCATACTGCACGGCCCTGACCGCTTGGTACAATTCCATATGCTCCAACAGGCCTCCAAGATCGGCAAGGATGAAGCTCACCATCTTACCCACCAATACTTCTCAGTAGAATGGATCCACCCGGGCGCACGGAAGTTGACTGGAAAATCACCCCCCACTTTCATGAATGCGTTGAGAAAGGTTGTGCCGAGTTTAGGAGTTCTCCTACTGGGTGATCGGTCCTGAACAGCCCGGGAAACAGGCCGATAGCCTCCTTATCATGACCAGCATGATATACCTTCTTGGAGCCTAAGTTGCCGAGAGTAACCTCAGGGACGGGTCGGGAAAGGTCCCATGTCATTTTTCGAGGGACGGACATGTGCTGGAGATAAGATAGTGGGTACATCCTCTCCATGTTCGGAAGAAAGAACCTTCTATCCCCTATCTGACGGAGCCATTTATATTCTCCGTCATGCAAGGAATAGCCGCCCTCGCTAATATGGTCTCCAAAGAAGAAAGCAGGCTTCTCCATCGGAGCACGAGCATTCGTTGTGAATGCCACGTCAGTCATAAGCTCCTGAAAGGTTGCCGCGTCAACGTTAGAGAGCCTCTCCCTTCGCTCCTTCGACTTGTCGGCAGTCACAGGAGCAGTCCTTTGCAGCACAAAGGTTAAATCACGGTAGCACCACCTATGTGCCGAAGTGGCACCTCTTGGAGAGTGGGTTGGAAGAGTGTCGCACTGCAGAAGAAAACGACACTTGATCAGAAATCTAATCAGAAATCTAAACGAAAACGTTAAGTGTTATAATTCAGACGCAGAAGAGATACTGAACGCAGAAAATTGTCAAAATCCGCATCCAGAACTGAGGACCCGCGTCCAGACCTGAGGCCCCGCGTCCAGACCTGAGGACCATGAGGCCAGCATGGAGTCTGCGTTTTAAAAATCCAAGACTTATGAAAAATCTCTAAGTACTTGGACTCGGTGCAAGATTCATAAAAACCAGCGTCTGATGTCACAGAACGCAAGAATCAAGTCTGCGTCGGATCTTTCACAATTAGAAACATTCTAAGTGATGACTCCGAAACGCAAGGCTTACTGGCGCCCTATGTTCAACAAACAAGTACATCCTCAAGCGGATAAAAGCAGTAGGGTCATCAAACCCGCGCCTTGTTTGTTAACT
This sequence comes from Agave tequilana, assembly GCA_038442645.1. Lineage (NCBI taxonomy): Eukaryota > Viridiplantae > Streptophyta > Magnoliopsida > Asparagales > Asparagaceae > Agave > Agave tequilana. The sequence continues at coordinate 155,954 of JAVJIF010010046.1, forward strand.
CAAAGATCGCGTCTAAGAATCAAGCACGGTTTCGAATCCACGTTGGCGGTTCTCCTTCAAAGAAGGGATTTTTAGGGTTATAAGAGCTCCATAAACCCCTGTAATGGCGAAGATCAAGCCTGATGACGTTATACCTGAGATAGGGGCTTCCTGCATGGAGGAACCGCCCCTTTGGGCCTCAGTGACAACCGCCTTCGACGATGAAGCAGTTCGCTTGGCCTTGGGTGCCATTGCGAAGCAAGAATCTAATGCTAGACGGAAGAGAAGAGAACAAAGAGAACTTATTTCTCAAAACCCTAACAGATACAAGCGAAGACGAAAGAGAGATTAATAATGACTCTCTCAATGACTGTCGCCCTTTATAGGCACGGTGAATTCGCAAAGATACGCGGCGCTTGGCTCGACGCCGAATCACCGCCTGACACATGGACAGTGCATTTAATGCAGCGTGAAGTTCGCACGCCAAAAAGAAGGTGTCCCGTCGGCTCCACAGGACACGTGGCAGTGCACTCATGGCATGGCACAGATTCGCACCCAACATCGCGCCTCTTCAATGGACGCATCTCTTCAGCTAGGCCATTGTTGCGTCCAAAAAGTCGCGTCTTTACTCCAAAAAGATGCGTCTCTCTGAAAGTTCGCATCCATCCAATCAGCCCAAGAATCGCGTCTGTCTTGTAGAATATCAGTCGCGTTCTCATTCCAAAAGATGCAGCCCTATGAAAGTCACAACTTTAAAGCTAGGTGTTCATCCTTGCTTCTGCAGAACAGTTCAACAGTACACTGGCACAAGCAGACGACCGTCCACTCATGGCTTAAAGTGCAACCACGACAGACTTAAAGCAATCGGGGAGGTTTAGACTGTGCATCTAGACACTCAACACGATCAACTTTGGTGGCTTCAAGAGTTCCACAGTACACTCACGAAGATCATACTCCAGCCAAGATCAAACCCGGAGCATTGACAGTCCAGTCATAAGGGCGAGTTCAGCTAAAGTCCAATGTATTTCGAAATCCGTCTCACTTAACTGCAGAATATCGAAAACTTTGGAGGGGGTTCTGTAGGCTGTCTAAAAATCACTAAAAGACAAGCCATTAAAAAGCAGAATTCTAAGTTCTAAACGCAAAGCCAATTTTGGCCGCGTCTCATTGGCACCAAGGCGCGAGGGTCGAAACCCGCGTCTCAGCCGCACCAAGGCGCGAGGGTCGAAACCCGCGTCTCAGCAGCACCAAGGCGCGAGGGTCGAACCCGCGTCTCAGCCGCACCAAGGCGCGAGGGTCGAAAGCCGCATCTCAGCAGCTCCAAGCGCGTGGGTTGACACACGCGTCTCAGTTGTAACCGTCCTGGTTTCGGGGCCAATCACGGCCCACATGATGGGGAAAGTTAGCACCCATTATGGAGTGTTTTTTAGGAGGCACGTACGCCCCTGAAACCCCTATAAATAGCCCCGTCGCTATGAAGAAGGTCGGATGATTTTGGAGAAAAAGAGCTCTGAGAGAAAAGAGAGAGAGTTCAACCCTTCAGAGAACTTGCTGTGTTCAAGTTAGCCTTTGCCGACAATCTCTTTGAGTTTTTGGTCGACAGAGCTGTGTTACTCCGTCAACCACCCGAAGAGAAAAGCCCCGGAAGATCTCAACGTTCACCCGGTCAACGGAGAATAAGATTCACTCTCCACCGCAATTGAAGAACCCAGCCTTAAATAAAGGGAGGATTCAAGACTCAATATCCTCCTCCCTTGTAATCGGAAGACTGATCTGTTGTAATTTTCTATCCAATCAAAAGAATTTTACAATCGAATCCTCCTTTTCCGACGCATACAATGAGGTTCTGCTCGGGTAAAATCTGTCCTGAAGCGACGCCATCACCGGTCCGGATGCGAGGGGTAGAGAAGTGTTTCTGGTTAATCTGGAAGTTACAGGATCTCTCACCCACTCTTGCATGCAGCACACCACAAATAACGTAAAGACAACAAGCAATCTAAAGAATAAAAAAACAAATAAAAAGAAAGAAAACAACCATGAAGCCTTAGTCTAAGATACTGGACCTAGACGACTCCTAACTGGTCGATTCTCTGGGGGAGGTTGTTGCAAGAACTCGACTATAAGCTAATCGGCCAAGAAAGGGCAAAACTCGGTGGGAGGTATCCGGGCGTGAGCCACATGCCTTAATTACGTCAAACCACGGAGCTTTCGAAGCTGTGTCTCTTAATTCACTTTACTTAGCACCGATTTTGTAGGAGTATAGTTTCTTACAATTTTCACCCTCGGTTAATCTCTTAGTGAGTCTGAGATGTCCCTAGGGCCAACGTCTATCAATTTTTAGTTAAGGCTTGGATAGAGTGAGTGCACTTGGAGATGTTTTTTGGACTAAGGAAGGGTGGAAATCCCCGTCTTATCTTGTTTATTTGGGATTTTGCCCTAATGTCAATTGTGCAAGTGTACAGTTTATTCACATACGGTAACACTCAAAGTGATAAATCACGCCCAAAATGTTGGTCTTATTCTATATGAATGCACACGTACCTTTTCTCCAGCACTCTTCAAACAGAAATTGAAATGAATTGAAAAAAGACACATGCCCTAATGTAAGAGTCTAATCTAAATTTTAATTAAGCAACAAGTGGATCTCTGTTGAGTTACATATGCATAAGGTGGATTTATTACATATGCATAAGGTGAAGCATTCAAGGGAACTAAAAAAATTTGAGAAAGCAATTTGAGCGGTTTTCGGCAACCTGCAGAAGATTTTGTTAGTACTTCAATCAGAGAAACTCGCTTTACACGAATTTTTCACAGGCAAATGAATCCTCGTGCAATGTATTTGGCCACCACTTTCACTTCCCGTGATAGTGAGCTCCTTGGTACTTCTTCTACACACAAGAATAAAGAAAAATCTTTAGTATTGAACAATAATACTGTTCTCTATCCTCGGTAACGGTGCCAAAATTTGTCCGACAAAAAGCAATGCACAAATATAAGTAAAGGAATGTGGTCAATGTTACTGCTTTTATGATTCTTCCATAGTAGCAAAGTGGCTATACGGGTCGTATCCACAAGGAAGGAGAGTGATGAAGCTTGATGTGTCTTCTTTGTTCAAGAAAAGAGAAGGTTCTTTATTTCAAATAAAGAATTTGAAAATGAAAACAAGTATTATTTCAAAATTATTTGAATTGGTTTGTTGGTTTGTAAAAGTGGATTCTCTAGTGGTAAAAACTATATGGCTAACTTTCTACTAAGTGCTCCCACTAATCTCTAACTTCTTGATGATGTAGCCTCACGATGGATCATAGGCAAGCATACCCTTATGCATATGAACTATTCACGTGGAAATCGAATGAAAGTCCTTCCTTTAACTTAGCTTTACACGGCAAAAATTTAATCATTCCCTTATCAAGATCTAATAGAAGGCGGGGATAGGGAAGAAACAAGTGCACTAATGGTATCGGCAAAATCAAAGAAAAATCTCTACTTACAAAGACAAGCAAAGTTTATAGATCATCAAAAACCCATTAAGCATGAAATATAAGAGAGCTAATACTTATAGGTAAGTCAGAGTTAGAATCCTTGTCTTAAGATGTCATATTCTTGTTTGCACAAGGCTTGTTTGACACGATTGACTCGTTTGGTTTATCAATCAAGTTGTTAGAGATTAGTGGGTTAGTAGTTAGTTAGCTATGTAATAAGAGAGTTAGTTAGACATGATTAAGAAAAGAAATAACAAAGAGAAGAAGTAAAGAGAGGGGTAGTACACTAAAATAGAAAGTAAAAGTAAATAGAAAACACAAGTAAATGAAAAGAAGAAAGAGAAGTATTACTTGTATAAGCTTGTCACCTTCAAATACAACTTGTACACTCTCTCTCTTTCACTCTAAAGGGCTAAACTAACTAGAAGGAGAAGGAAACATAAAGCATCTAAAATCCTAGAACAAAGTAACAATACAACTCTAACTCTAGATCTGCCCATCTGAAGAATCCCAAGGGGTATTTATAGGCACCAAGGAAAAGGGGACCAGGGGGACAACCCTGGCCTAAAACATGGGCGCGGCCACGCCCGTACGGCAGCGAAACAAGCCGCGTTTCCTTGGCCCTGCCAAGGCGGCGCGTGACGGCTGCCTGCTGCGTCTGGTCATGTTTGTCCCTGTCAGTTGGAACTTCTGGTTTGTTGATTTAATGCCCTGAGCTGACAAATCTCCTCCTAAGGTCAAGGCTACTTGGTAGGCCTTTAATCACCCATTAAACGGTGATTAAGGTATTCTTCTTCATTGCACACCATGGATCTAGGATCAAACAAGCAAAACTTTATTAGCAGAATTTTATACAAA